>CASHTH010000489.1:0-40508 GCA_030341885.1 Geodia barretti
CTGCCCGGTTCCTGCCAGCGTTCAAAGACTCTATCCCTTCGGCTGGAAATCGATGAATGAGTTTTTGGTCGCGGCGAACGTCTTGTCGCCCACGCGGGGCGGGATACCTGTGCCAAATTGGTACTGGCTTCTATGGCTTGCTTTCTTGAGTCTCTTGCCCCGATTGCTACCACAGTAACCGCGTAGTGTGCATCACCACGATGAGTGCCCAAGCACTAATCTGAGCAAAGGTCCCTCTCATCTTCCCGCTCCTCGCCCGCCTTGGAAGTTACCCCCCTGCTTCCAGAGATGCTTCTCATTCAGGCCATTTTGGTGGCTCCTGAGAGGCTGCGGCCGAATGTCGATCTCACAACTTACAGCATGACACTCTTTAGGCTTGAATGCTTTCACTGGTTGCGGCGTCCTACATGTAACTCATCGCTTCAATTGCGCACGGTCATGTCGTAACTTACTTGAGCTTACAGTTCAATGGCAGGTTGTGGGCGACTCAAGGAGTCCCCACCACCTGACGGCCCGCCACCCTACCCCCCCTAACCCCTCCCTCTAGGGGTAGGAGTAGGACATGTAGGAACTCCGATTTATCCGTACGAAATAACATTTGTAACATCAAACGTGCTATACGTACATCAAAACCGCAACCTGTGCGTACATCAACTGTGCTACGCGTAACATCAAACTGTACTACACCTCGTTGTCCATACGAGGCAGTTCCTTGCGTTCAATCGATACGCAGTTCTCTCCGCATCTTCGAGGTTCTGCGTGCATCCATCCCACCACGCCCGCGGGATCACACGCGTCCTGTTCCTTCCCTGGGTTGGGAAATGGACAGGGGACCCGGCGATCCTCTTTCGTCGTTCCCCTTGATCGGATCATATTGGTCGAGACCTTTCTTGCGCAGCCAATCGCCGGCCTCTGGTCGGCGGTGAGTACGACCGGTTTCTTCCAGAGAATTGACAAGCCAAGCAGGACCGATAAAGCGGGTGCGCTCTCGGCACCCCACTGGTCGAGGCGAGCGGGAAGTTGGACAATCCCCGCCTTCGACTTTGGTTGTATTCTAGCCCACGCCAATCGGAAGTCGGGCAATGGCGGAAAAGTGTCTCGTTGATGCGCATTAGGTGGTGAAGTGCCCATAGCCCGTTTGGGGGCGAGGATGGTTATCCGTGCATCCAATTGATGAGTCCGTATACCATGTAGAATCTGGACACACTTCGGGATGGACGGGCGGACGGCGGGGCAGGCCCCCCCATCGATCCTTCTGCGGATCTAGCGCATCTCTGATCCTCTGAGAGTGATTATGTAGGTCACAGGGCTGTTCCCATACGTACGAGAGCGGACGGCGCAGCCGCCAGCTTGACCAACTCCCCGGTCCGGGATGGGGGGCGCAGCCCCCCCCGCCCCACCCCCCTCGTGGCACCATCGCCCACGGTCAACGCCCAGATCGTAGAGGTCGACAGGTAGGGGTGGGGCTGACGGCAGGTAATGCCGGCCCTCTAACAAAGCCCTCGGCAATGACTTCTGGCCGGCGTGATCCATCATCGCCAACGTGCCTGGATGAGTTAAAGTCTGTTCCGTGCTTGAAGAGCCGGTGCGTTCGTGCATGGCGACGGCGCGGCATTAATCGTATCCCCCCTGAATCCCCTCGGCGTCGTCTGACAGTTCAAATTCACCTACTAGTGGTTTTCCTCCGACTGCCATGCAGCTATGAGGGGGGCGAAGCGGTCTTATAAGAAATCCGGAGAAATAACCGTCTTCCGGCTTCTTCCCATACATGGGTAACACAGTTCCGCAAAGCCTGCCGCTTTCAAACCGCATGTCAGTAACTGCTCTCTACTAAAACCCAGCGCCGTGCAAACTCCTCACGGCGCATCCCACGCCCACGCGGTCGTATGGATGAGATCATCGAGCTGGCGAAAATCAGGTTCTCTATCACAGGCGGGGCAATCGCCCTCATTAGTCGTTAGACTGACCAACTGCGTCCACCAGCACCCTCAACTGTCCATTGGGCGATCCCTTTAGCGAGGTCGATTATTGCCACTGTCGTCCCATCTCGCAATGCCTCCAACCATCGACGGAGTCCCCCAACGCTCAAATTTAATGTCACTGAATAACGATCCCCAATAACTCTGTCACTATGGGTGTATCACCCCACAAACGTATACGTGCAGATGTTTTTAAGCGCGCGGTGGGTAACGAAAGTTGATCAGCTTCCTCCCCACTCTGAGGGCACCAAGATGCACAGTGGTCCTTACTTCACTCGGAATTTCCTAGATTACTCAACGTTATCAGGGTTTTTTCGCAAACAAGTACCTGCGTATCGAGGTGGCGGAATCCACTATGTAGTCGAAGACGTGGGTGTCGCGACGAAGAGGTGCTTGGCTGCCAACGAACATCGATGTCGCTATGCCGGGAGTTCGGCATTGTGTGTTGAGCGTCAGTAACTGATGTCATATAAGTCTGAATGAAGGCGTTTAAACACTTACGCCAAACAACACACCATAAAAAACTCATTTTTCCGCCCAATCTCGACTTAACACGACCCTCGGTCAGCCAATGATGTAAATGGATTGCCACGAGTGTGAGCACCATTTTGTGAAATTCTGCCACACTCATCAGAACACATCAAGCTCATCCCGTAAGAAAGGAGGCTACTATGACCACTCAAGTTACGCTTTCAAAACGATGTAGCGGACTATCTGGAAAGGCAGAGCCATGGCGCGGACAACCCTGCACCAGATAACCGACGATCTACTTCGCCGCGTTATGTCTTCTGAAGCCGCACGGATTGGCGCTTGCCACTAGGACCGATCAGGCGACTCCTTGGGCGCTCCCTGGGGAAGTGCCTTAACAAACGCTCGACCGAACTGTACGTGGACGTAACTCCTTCAATAAGAATCGCCGGTTGACACTCCCAACATCAATCTTCTCGTGTCCGCACGCAATCAGGACGATATCAGGTACAAGCCCGCCCGAAATTGAAGGCTGCCTCCGATGTGAGGCGGGCTTTCTCAGGCTGTACTCTGAAATCAGCCTAGATGAACTCGAAGCCCAGTTCGTTGCGATCGGTCATGGATTACAATTAACACTCCAGTTTCTCGAAGGAATGTCCTGCCTCCCTAGCAGAGAACGAACCTATCGTTATCTTGAGTCGGTCTTGCGCTTGTCTACTGAACAGGCGATACACCTGAAGTTCGCCTCCTCGTGGTCCCTGAATGTGACAAGAGCAGCTCCCTGCTAATACTCTGCTGAAATCCCGCCATGCCGTTGTCTCGCTCGACGTGTCGACGCAGCAAATCGTAGGGTCACTGCACCTGACAGATCCATGGGTGTAGGACGTCACATCTGCGCCAGTGTCGACCAGCAGACGAACTCGGCGAGTAAAGCCAAGACGAGGCAGCGTCACGGCAGCAAAGACGTATGGCCTGCCTTGAGCGCCGAACCAACCGTGAATCACAGCAGTAATGTCCGAGGCGTGGTATCGAGGAAGTCGTGATATACGTCCTTTGGACGAATCCGCTTCTCGCTCAGCAGGTCGAACAGTTCGATCCTGGTGTCGGCCGTGGCAACGACGCCATCCCGGGAGACCGCAATCCACTGGTCCGGGTACTCAGACAGAAGCTCACTTCTCCGGCTCTCTACGCTTATCGCGAGTTCGCGGAAAGAGTCCATTTCGGCAGCAAGTTCTTGAAGGTCGCCGAAGTTCCTGATGACATCCTCTATTGAGTCGCATCTGGGCATCTCGTTCTCTTTCGGCAAAGTACTCATGACGACCTCCCAGCGAAATGCCAAAGGGGCTAACGATTGTGAAAGTCATTATAGACGATGATGCGCCGGCGGTGAGACAGGTGCCCCGAGCCGAATGCAAGGAAATCAGTAGAAAGCTTGCATCCGAACAACTCTTCCCTACCTGAGCCACCCCCCTTAAACCTGACAACCTACCCCCGGTTTGCAATAACCTCTCGGAGAAAAGGTTGCCGCACCGATTTGGTTCGTAGCGGCCTGAGATAGTGCTCAATGCGCGCGCTGGCGAGGCGTTCCCGCATCCGCGGGACGCTTACGACCAACGCGCGCTGCTTCTCTCTATATCATCCTTGCGTCATCTCTGCGCCGTCTCTCCCTGTACAGGAGGTACACGACTATGAGCGTGCCAATCAGCATTGGCACTCCAAGCGCAGCAAGGATTATTCTGCCGAATCCCCCGGAACCTCCATCACCGGCAGACGCCTGCATCATCGGTGCGGACGGCTCATTGCCCGCCGGAACCGCAGTCGGTGTCGGTGTCGGCGCCATCGCGGGAGCGACTGTTGTCTTCCCGTTTGGCATCGGCACGGCCGTGGGCACGGAAGTCGGCACCGGCGTCGGCGGCTGAGCCGGCAGTGATATGCGCTGCACTGCAACTGCAGGCGCCGAAGCGGGTATGGCGGTCGCCGTCGCCGCGACTGCTGCCGCAACAGGCGTAGGTGTCGGAGATACAGGAGCATCATCGATTACCAGCGCGAATGCCCCAAGCCGCTCCACCTGTGCTACTACCCATACCTTGTCCGATTCGTCCGTCTCACAGCGATGCTCAACGAGACTCCATGTTTCTGCTTCTACGGAATACACCCTTGTCTTACCTTCATCGCAGGCTGCGGCGTCTTCTTGTGGAAGTTGCACCCACAGCTCCACGTAAGGTGCATAGGCAACATCCTCAGGCGTGTCCCCACCAGGCTCATAGGTGTTCGACTCTATCGCTACGACCACCCGCTCCTGCTCTCCCGGAGGCTGTCCGTGCGCCTGCAAGTTGACCTTCATCAGCTCGATGTCCACATCCTTAGGCGGCGCCAGCGGCTGCACGATGAGCTTCACTGTGCCGTCGGGCAATATAACTACCTCACCCTCGTCGCGCGACACAAACTGCCGGATATAGTCCGGAGGCAGCACATCCAGTAATACGATGACCTGTCCGGGAGACTTGCCGGAGGAAGTCACGTCTATATTGATGACGTCCACATACTGCCCGGAAGCCAGTTCTGACGAGTCAACTGAGGCGGTAATGGCCACAAGATCTTCCGGGCCGTTGGACACGCCCGACATCGGCTGTTGTGAGAGCCATTCTTCGTGGTTTGACAGATTGAATCTCATAGATCCCTGGCGCCCTGTTCCAGACCGAGAAAGTCTGCGGCGATGGGTTGTCTCCACCCTCTATCGCAACGAATCTGAGCATCTGTGGCGAGACTCCCAGCAGCGGCACGTTCGTGGTCCGTGCTGTACTTATGACGATGTCAGAATCGACGGCATCGTCATCATCGCGCTTCTTAGTAGTGAAGGTAACGGATCTGGTTCCTCCATCCGGGAATGAATTGTCCAGAGACGCCTCAGCGACATACTCGGTCCCCGAAGTCAGGCCCCTCAGCCTCATGCTCGCGATATCGTCCACTGACTCCACCTGCTGGGTGGGTCTCCACGCGATGTAGCCTGCAGCGCGGTGGCGAACATATACCGTCTGCACCACACCGTGCGAGTCCGAAATCGTCGCGCTGACGGCTGCACCGTTTCTGCCGATATTCTCCGCTTCGAATGACGCTATGCTGGGCCAGCGTAGTGTTGTGAAAGTGGCCGACTTAGTACGTGTTGTGGGGAACGAGCTGTCCAGGGACGCCTGCACATCGTACTCGGTGCCGGGAGTGAGTCCGGACAGGTCGATGCTGGCGTTGTCGGTAGTGCTTGTAGCGGTCTTGATTCCACTCCAGTTGCCTCTTGGCGTAGTAGTGCGATAGCGCAGGCTGACGGTCTGAGTGCTGCCGTTCGTGTTCGCAATGTCGATCGCTGCCGTAGCGGTGGTCTGCCTGATGCTGTTCACGCTGACCTTCGATACCACCGGGTCAGGAGGAAGTGTCCTGAAGGTGTCTGTTTCCGACACTGTGAAGTCGGATGTCAGAGATACTTCCACCTCGTACTCTGTGTCGGTGATCAGGCCTGTCAGGTTGACGGACGCCTCTGCGGTAGTGCTCGTCGTCGTGAGAGCGCCGCTCCAATCTCCCTGCGGAGTGGTAGTGCGGTAGCGCAGATGTACCGTCTGCCTGCTGCCGTCAGGGTCCGCTATATCGATCTTCGAAGTGGCCGTGGTCTTGGTGATGTCAGTGACGTCAACGTCGGAGATGCTGGGATAGCGCAGCGTGGTAAATGTGGCCGACACGGTATCGCCGAACTCGCTGTCCAGCGATACCTGCACCTCGTACTCGGTGTCCGCCGTCAGACCGGATATGCTGACTCTGGCTCTGCCAACCACGATTGTACTGATCTCCCCGTTACTCTCTTCTTTCTCAATGGTAACCGTGTTGCTGTTCGCGGTCTGTGTTTCGCTCCATTCTCCCTGCGGCGTGGTGCGATAGTGCAAGTAGACCGTATGAGTAGTATCTCCTGGGTCTGCTATTTCAATCGCTGCGGTGGCTGTCGTTTGCTTGATATCCCTCATGATTACGTTCGACAGTCTGGGGTCCGGCGACAAGGTGGTAAATGTTGCCGTCGCTGAGTCCGTGAAGTCGCTGCTGAGCGCTGCCTCCACTTCGTACTTCGTCTGTGGACTCAGACCCGTAAGATCAAACGCCGCGCTCTCGTCGGTGGTTGTCTTCGTCCGGGCCGTGTCCCACTCCGTCTCGCCAAACCTACGGTGGCGGAGGGACACCGTCTTCTGCGCCGTGCCCGCGTCCGCGATGTTTACGGTAGCCACAGCAGACGTTTGCGTGATTCCGCTTATACTCACACCCGACAGGCTCGGTCCCCACCAGCGTGGTGCATGCTTCAATAAACATGCCGCTGAAGTCTTCCGACAGCGCAACGACCACCTCGTATGTAGTTCCCTCCGTGAGTCCGGTTAGTGGAATGGACGTGTCATCATCATAGGTGATCGTCGGGAACGGAAGCATAGTCCACTCATCTTCGCCCTGGATACTGTGCTTCAGAAATACCTCTTTCATCCCTGTGCCGGCATCTGCGATTACCACGATTGCAGTCGCAGAAGTCTGTCCTATGTTCTCGCACTGGAGGCTTGCGATGGCGGGCTCTGCCACAAATACCTCGTCAAGCGTAGTGAATTCGTAAATCTGAGTGCCGGGAGGCGGCGTGCCACTATTCAGCCACACCTGCACTTCGTAGGTTGTCCCTGCAGTCAGGCCGGTCAGCGCTATGGTCGTGCCCGAGCTCTTGGTCGTGCTGGACTTAGGCGGCGTGCTCCAGGCCGTGGTGCCGTCTGCGCGGTAGTGCAGGCGCACGGTCTTCTGCGCCGTGCCGGCATTCTTTATGCTCACATTGGTGACTGCGGAGGTTTGCATTATGTTGATGAAAGTCACCGATGACACCTCCGGTGACCTCTGCGGCGGTGGTGGAGACGTCGTCGTGAACGACCTTGTAGTCGCGTCACTCATGTCGCTGTTAAGAGACACCCTAACATGGTATCCCGTGCCTGCCGTCAGACTGCTGAGGATGAAAGTCGCGCTGCCATTCGTGTGAGTTGTGTTCTGTGGTGAGGTTGTCGGCCACTGAGCCGACGAGAGCTTGTACTTCAGGTACACTCTCTGTTCTGCGTTCGCGTTAGCAAGCCCTACGACGACCCTCGCGCTTGTCTGCGCGATATTGAGCACTCTGACGGAAGATATGCTCGGCGGCGTTACGGCAGCAGCCTGAATAGTCATGAATGTCGCGGTCACCTTGTTGTCGGTGGCGCTTCCCAGCCACGCCTCGACTTCGTAAGTCGTGCCAGCCGTGAGACTTGATAGTGGGAATTCCACGGTGCTGCCAGTTTCAGTTTTCGTGTGATTCCGTCCAGCTGTCCTCGCCGTCAACGCTGTAACGCAGGTTCACGGTATTCTGCGCGTCACCAGGATTCGCCATGTTGACCGTGGCGGTCGCGGATGTCTTCGTAATGCCGCCAACACTTATTGAAGATATGCTTGGAGCCATTGAAGTGGTGAATGTCGCGGTCACCTTGTTGTCGGTGTCGCTTCCCAGCCACGCCTCGACTTCGTAAGTCGTGCCAGCCGTGAGACTTGATAGTGGGAATTCCACGGTGCTGCCAGTTTCAGTTTTCGTGTGATCCGTCCAGCTGTCCTCGCCGTCAACGCTGTAACGCAGGTTCACGGTATTCTGCGCCGTGCCTGCGTTGTCAATTTTAACGGTGGTGTCGGCAGTGGTCTGTGTTTCGTTAGTGACGCTGACTGATGCTACCTCAGGCGACTTGGTCACCGGAGGCGTGGGATTGACCGGCGACCTCTGCGGTGGCGGCGGCGGTGGTGGATTGTTATTCTGCGGTGGTGGTGGTGGGTTCGGTGTTGCGACAGGCGTGCCGGTTCCCTGCGCCCAGTTATACACATTCGCCTCCACGGAGTTATCAGCCCTCACGCGGACGGAGTAGAGCGTGCCGTTGGTTAGATCTCCGATGACTTGTGACGTGACGATTGGCGTGGCCTGACGTGATGTGTCGTATTCTTGGATGCCGGACTTCCACTGCACGATGTACTGGTTGATGTCCAGTCCGCCCTTGTCACTTGGCGCGGCCCAGGACAACGCAAGCTGCCCGTTGCCTGGCGTCACCCTGAGGCTCCTCGGCGCGCTTGGTATCTTTCTGGGCTTGCCGGTCGTGTACGCCCACTGGAATGTTTGCCCTGCCACGTCATTGTCGGCTCTGACGCGGATGTCATAGTCAGTGCCGTTGAGCAGTCCCGTGATAGTATCGGTCAGCACGGTCTCGTCTGTCGTCGTGTGCTCTCTTGGCGAGCTCCAGTTGCCATCCTTCACCTGCCACTGTATGACGAAGTGGTCTATTTCTATATTGAGGCCCCCAGTGTTGGTTGGAGCAACCCACGTCACTTTGAGCTGCCGGTCGCCCTCCTCGACTTCGAGATCGGTTGGCGCGCCGGGTACCGTCATAGGTGTTCCGGTTGTCTCCTCCCAGTTATAGTCCTGCCCTGCTTCTGGCTCCTCATCGTTGTCCGCCCTGACCCGGATGGAGTAAGGTGTGCCATTCGTCAGCGGTTTGATGACCTGTGAAGTGTTGGACGGGGTTTCTTGACGCGATGTGTCATACTCCTGGTCGCCCGACTTCCACTGAACAATGTACCGGTTGATTCCGGCGCCCCCGTTCTTTTCTGGCACTGGCGCCGTCCAGGATACCGTAAGCTCCTCATCCCCCGAAATGACTCCGAGATCTGTCACTTCACCCGGGATCGTTCTGGGAGTTTCTGTAACCTCTTCTGATGGGTCTCCGGGGGTATCGGGATTAGCTTCGTTCACCGCCAGCACCCGCACCGTGTACGGAGTTCCGTTGTTCAGATTCGTAATCTTGTAGGGTGATGTCGTTGGGGTGGCCTGGTTGGTCGTGTCGTAGCCGTCAGTCCCCGACTTCCACTGCACTATGTAATTCTTGATATCAGAGCCGCCCGTGTCTGTGCCCGTGACGGCATTCCACGTAACTTCGAGCCAGCCGTCCCCGTGGTCAGTTATATCCACACCGGTCGGCTTATGAGGCTTCCTGCTAGGTGTGCCGGTTGCCGCCTCTGATGGATCACTTGTGTTGTCGTCTAGGTTTTCGTTGCCGTTCACGGCCAGGACACGCACGTCGTACATTGTCCCGTTGGTCAGAACCCCCTCGATGGTATAAGGCGACTGCCCGTCGGCATCGTCCACCTCTGTGTAGGTGCTCGCGTTCCAGACGGCCTCGGAGTTCAGCTTCCACTGTATCTTGAAGCCAGTGATGGGTGAGCCGCCTGTTCCCTCAATGCCGGTGGGAGCGGTCCACGACACGGTGAGAGATTCGTCGCCGAACCCGGCGATAGAAACGTCGGTCGGCGGCTGGGGCTTCGTCATCGGCGTACCGGTGTCCGTATTTGACGTACCGCTCTTACCTCTAGCGTTCTCGGCAAGCACGCGCACAGTGTACAGGGTTCCATTCTGAAGATTCGAAATCTCTTGAGGCGATATCGCAGACGGTTCCTGGTAGGTCTCGCTGAAGTCGTTGGCCCCCCACTTCCACTGCACAATGTATGTCGTGTCCAGGCCGCCCTTGTCTACGGGCTCTGTCCAGGTCACTTCGAGCCACCGTCTCCGTGGGCGCTGACCTCCACATCCGTCGGCGGGTCAGGCTTCTTGCTCGGTATTCCAGTTACCTCGCCGTATTCAGTGCTGTACCCGGTGGTATTCTTTGCAAACACCTGCACCGTGTACTCAGTGCCGTTTGTCAGACCGGTGATTACATGCTGCCGGTCGCTTGCACCCTTATCGATGTCGCCCCGGCGAAGTCCCCTCTGCGCACTTGTACGCACAGTTATCCGCCGAGCCGCCATCGTTGTCGGGCGGTTCCCACGTTACGGTGAGGGTCCGGTCACCCTCATTGGTTATTGTGACTGACTTCGGCGCCAGCGGCATCGTGCTGGGAGTGCCGGAAGCGGTGTTCGAAGGATCGCTTGTGTTGTCGCTGGCGCGGTTGCCGTTCACAGCAAGCACACGAACGGTGTACCTAGTGCCGTTTGTTAGGCTGGAGATAGTCGTCTCGTAATCCGTCTGGCCTGAGACTGCCGTAACCGTCTGCTCGTCCGGGGAATCCCAGCTGGAGACGGAACTTTCCTTCCACTGCACTTGAAGCTGACCAGTGCCGATCCGCCGTTGTCTTCCGGCGCGGTCCATGCGACCTCGAGAAACCCGTCACCATACTCTGAAATGTTCACACCGTAGGCGGCTTAGGCTTGGTTCTGGGCGTTTCAGTATCCTCATTCGTCCCGTCGCCGGGGTCGTCGCTGGGGTCCTTGGGGTAGGTCTCGTTCACCGCGAGCAGCGCACGGTGTACTCGGTCCCGTTCTCAGTTCGTGATCTGTACGTGATCCGTTGGGCTGTAGCCTGGTTGGTCGTGTCGTAGTCGTCAGTCCCCGACTTCCACTGCACGTATGTAATTCTTGATATCAGAGCCGCCCGTGTCTGTGCCCGTGACAGGCATTCCAGGTAACTTCGAGCCAGCCGTCCCCGTAGTCAGTTATGTCCACGCCGTGGGAGCATTGGCTTCTTGCTCGGGGTGCCGGTTGCAGGCGGCTGATTCTCTGCTGTCGCCATTTATGTTCACGGCTATGACACGGACGTCATATTTCGTCCCGTTGATCAGAACCCCCTCGATGGTATAAGGCGACTGATTATCGTCATCGCACCTCTGTGTAGGTGTTCGTGTTCCAGTCGGCATCGGAGTTCAGCTTCCACTGAATCTTGAAGCCAGTGACGGGGGAGCCGCCTGTGTCGGCGTTGGTGGGAGAGGTCCACGACACGGCGAGAGACTCGTCCCCGAAACCGGTGATCGTGACATCGGTTGGCGGTTGTGGCTCGTACTGGGCGTGCCAGTCATTTCGTTGGACTCGTCGCTGGGTTCGTCCGGGTAACTCTCGTTCACCGCGAACACGCGCACGGTGTACTCTGTGCTCGTTCAAGAGGTTCGTGATTTCGTAAGGTGAAGCCGGGGGCGTCGCCTGGTTCGTCGCGTTGTATGGGTCAGTCCCCTTCTTCCACTGCACAATGTAGCCGGTGATGTCGGATCCGCCAGTATCCGCGCCGGTGGGAGCGGTCCACGTAACGATAAGCTTCTGGTGTCCGTGAGTGATATCCGTGATCGTAGGAGGCTGTGGCCTCGTGCTTGGCGTGCCTTCAACATCGCCCGACGGCGGGCCCGTCGCCCACATCGTTTACAGCGAGGACGCGGACGTCATACCTCGTCCCGTTTGTCAGATTTTCTATGGTGTAGGGCGAAGCATCGTCCGGAGCCTCAGAAGGCGAGCTCCAATTCAGAGTGTCGACTTCTTTCCACTGCACCTTGTAGCCCGTGATGGCGGAACCGCCGTTTCCCAGAGGGGCATCCCACGCTACCGTGAGTTCTCCATCTCCAAAGCCCGTGATCTCCACATTTCTCGGAGAATCCGGCTCCACAGGATCGGTCTTGAACGTCTCAGACGCCTTCGTGTTTGACGTCGTCGCCAGCCACGCCTCAACCACGTAATCGGTGTTTCCCGTCAGGGGGCTGAGGTCGAAAGTCTCGCTTGTCGCAGTCGCAGTTACATCCTTCGGCGTGGTAGGCGTCCACCCGCTCACGGTCGTCTTGCGGTATTGCAGGTGTACCGTCTGGCCGTCGTCAGTCTCGTTGTGGATGGCGACCGTCGCCGTCGCCGTCGTCCGTGTGATGCTGCTGTCGGCGACTGTCACTTCCGTTACGATCGGTTCGGGCCTCGGTGTGCCGGTTGCATCGTCTGACCAGTTGTAGTTGTCTTCATCTTCGACAGGAAGTACCAGGCCGTTAACGGCTCTGACGCGGATGGCGTATTCAGTCCCGTTGGCAAGACTCGTGATCGTGTGAGTAAAGTCGGTCTCTTCAAGCGTTGCAGACCCTAGCGGCGACTCCCATCCTGAGACGGAATTATCCTTCCACTGCACGACATAGCCTGAAATTTCAGAGCCTGTACTGGCTGGCTCGTCCCAGGTGACTACGAGCTGCGTATGCCCCTCGACAATACTCTGAATTGTGGGCTTTTCCGGGAGAACATCGGGCGTGCCGGTCTTCGTGTCCGATGTCGCCTGGCCGGACTCGTTCTTCGCAATGACTTGCACGGTATACAGCGTGCCGTTGTTCAGGCCGGGGATGATCGTATCGTAAGTGGTGGTGCCTGGGACGTGCGAGACCGACGCCTCTCGATCGTCTGTGGCCTCATCAGCTGCGTTCTGGAACGTCTGGGTGCCCGACTTCCACTGAACGATGTATTCGTCTATCGCATCTCCACCGGCGGGTTTGGTCCACCCCAGTTCCAACTGCCCGTCACCAGGAGTAACCCCCAACCCGGTCGGCTTGTTCAGCTTCGTCGGGAATATGTCAAATTCGGTTCTGTTGGTAGGGAAGCTAGGTTCGAGAGACGCCTCCGCGATGTACTCGGTTCCGGCGGTCAGGCTGGGCAAATTGAAGACGACCGGATCCGTCACAGTATTCGCGTTGCCGGTTACATGAAGATTGGAGTCATCCGTGTCCGCGGTCTTGAAATAGCGGTAATATACCGCGTGTGAATTGCCGGTTTCATTATCTACGTTAATGGTCGCTCGTGCGTCGGTAAGTGTGATTCTATCGACAACAACGGACCTGACTGCCATCCGCGGGCCCTTCGTAGTGACTTGGGTTCCAACATTTCTTCCTTGAACTCTGGGATGGAACGAAATGGTAAAGTCGTACGTGGTGCCCATTTCCAGTTCGGTCAGTTTAATCCACGCCCTTCTTCCCCCGCCCTTGGTATAGACATAGGCGCTGAATGGACCTCTGTCCGCCCCGCCCCTTGCGCCGTAGTAGTAGTAGATGCATCTGCCTTCATTGACGCCCGCCAGGCCGCTATTTGTTACGTACACGTCCAGGGTGATTTCGGTCTCTTCTCGCTTAGAGACGCTAAAGTGGCCACCAAACCACACCGGCCTGGTGCCGTTAGCGGCAAGCGCCGGGTCGGTAGCCGGGTTATAATCCCCCTGGTCCTGGTAACACCCACTCTTGGTGGTAAAGATGGCTGTGCCTGTGACTCTCTCGTTATACTCACCTTCGGGATACACAGTGACCGTTACCGTATAGTCGCTGGCTGGCACCAGCCTATCGAGAGTAACAGTGACGTCGACTGTGTCGGCATTGCTGTCAAAGGTATAGTCGAATGTGTAAGCAGCCTGTGGTGTATAACTCAGTCCTGGGCCGGCTGACTTGTTGGGAGGGTCGTATTCCTCTGTCTCGTATGCGACACTCATTATCCAGTCGTCATATGTAACTCCGGTTGCGGCTATGGTCGCTGTCGCCGTCTCGTAATCCTCATTGCTAATCGTGACAGAGACTGAGGCGGCAGACTGAGCGGACACATGCCGATGCACCGGAACTGCTATCACTATAGAAGCAAGCAAGACGGCAACCACCCACATCGCCCAGGTGGTTCGATGCCCGAAGCCGTGTTTTGCCCTTCTCGCGCTGAGTGAGGAAAGATAAGGAACTTTCATACTTTGCACAGATTTTTTCCAGAATAGTCGTTTTGTACATTTGACAATAAGTTTCTGAAGGTTTGCCGTTCAAGGCGTTTCAGGTAGCCTTTTCACCCCAGATAGAGAAATGAGATTTCGTGGATATTCCAACGGTTGTTGAGACTGATATATGACGAATTATCTGCTTGCAGGCGACAGTTGATACCAGTCAGTGCCGTTCACGGCAGTTCGGGGTATAATGCGCCTGACAACGAATCGAGCAGGGGTGAGACGATATGACGCTTCAGAATCGAGCGAACGACATAGACCCGAAGATGCTGAATGCCGTGAAGTGGCGCTGCATCGGTCCGCCGCGAGGGGGACGAGTGGTTGCGGTTGCGGGCGACCCGGCTGACCCCGGTACCTTCTATTTCGGCGCGTGCGCGGGCGGAGTCTGGAAGACTTATGACGGTGGCACATACTGGGAAAATGTGTCTGATGGGTATTTCAAGACAGCATCGGTTGGCGCGATAGCAGTATCGGACTCTGATCCTAGCGTCGTGTACGCGGGCATGGGCGAGGCATGCATACGGCTGGATGTCACTCACGGGGATGGTGTGTACAGGTCGAACGACGGCGGACATTCGTGGGTTCACCTGGGGCTTGAGGACACGCGGCACATCTCGCGCGTCCGCATTCACCCGACCAACCCGGACATCGTCTTCGTGGCGGCGCTGGGGCATGCTTTCGGGCGGAATGAGCAGCGAGGTATATTCAGGTCGCAGGATGGGGGGAAGAGCTGGGAGAATGTTCTTTTCAAGAGCGAGAATGCTGGCGCGGGCGACTTGAGCATTGATCCCAGTAATCCGCGCCTGATGTTCGCGGCGATATGGCAGGTGCGGCGCAACTTCTGGAACCTCAGCAGCGGAGGGCCAGACAGCGGTCTGTGGCGTAGCAGCGACGGCGGGGATACCTGGGAGGATGTCTCGAACAATCCGGGACTGCCGGAAGGTCCATTCGGCAGGATAGGCGTAGCGGTGTCGCCTGCTAAGGCGGGGCGAATATACGCCACGGTTGAGGCGGGTGAGCCGGGCGTCTTCAGATCGGACGACTACGGCGACACGTGGGAGCTTGTTTCAGACAACCGCGACCTGCAGGGGCGTCCGTGGTACTACCAGCACATATTCGCAGACCCGCAGGACGCAGATACGGCTTGGGTGCTGAACTATTCGGCATGGAAGTCGATTGACGGCGGCAAGACATGGATAGAGGTGAACACGCCTCACGGGGATAACCACGACCTGTGGATAGATCCGCGAAACCCGCGCAGGATGATAGAGGGGAATGACGGCGGGGCGTGCGTCAGCTATAACGGCGGAGAGACATTCTCCACGATATATAATCAGATGACGGCGCAGTTCTACCATGTGACGACCGACACGCAGTTCCCATACCGAGTGTATGGGACACAGCAGGACAACAGTGCAATCAGCGTGCCATCTCGGTCGCACAAGGGGGCTATCCCTTGGGGCGACTGCTACACCGTGGGAAGTTCGGAGAGCGGCTACATAGTCGTTGACCCTACGAATCCGAATGTGGTCATATCGGGTGCCATCGGATCGTCGCCCGGCGGCGGGGGCAACATGCTGCGCTATGATCATTCGACGGGGCAGGTGCGAATCATCACCGTCTGGCCCGAGATGAACACAGGCTTTGGGCCTGTTGATGCGCGATATAGGTTCCAGTGGACATACCCCATCCAGTTCTCGCCGCATGACCCAGGTGTGATATATGCGGCAGGGAACATAGTATTCAGGTCAACTGACCAGGGACAGAATTGGGCGCCTATGAGCCCTGACCTGACGCGCAATGATCCGGACAAGCTCCAGCCTTCCGGCGGAGAAGTCACTGGGGATGCGTCCGGTGCGGAAACATACTGCACTGTATTCTCGTTCCTCGAATCGCCTCACGAGAAGGGCGTGTTCTGGGCTGGCTCGGACGATGGGCTTGTGCATATATCCAGAGATGGCGGCGCGAACTGGGAGAATGTTACTCCCGCTGACCTGGAGGAGTGGACGCGCGTCGATATGATAGAAGTTTCGCCGCACGATCCCGCTAAGGCATATCTATCTGGAACGCGGTACAAGTTCGACGACAACCGGCCGTTCCTGTTCAAGACGACAGATTACGGCGCGACTTGGAGGTCCATTACCGGCAATCTGCCGCAGAACGACTTTACGCGCTGTATCCGCGAGGATAACGAGCGCGCGGGCCTTCTTTACGCAGGGACGGAGACGGGAATCTATGTGTCGTATGACGATGGCGAAAACTGGCATTCGATGCGCAGCAACCTGCCGGTGGCGCCGGTGTACGACCTCGCTATCAAGGACGACGACCTAGTGGCGGCAACTCACGGGCGCGCATTCTGGATAATGGATGGTTTGAGCCTGCTCAGGCAGGTCTCGGGCGAGTTCGCTGATGAGGATATGCACCTGGTAAAGCCTGCCACGAAGATACGCCTTGCCGCGCCATTCCGCGGGCGTGACGGCGGCGCATCCAAGAACTACCAGCTTGCATTGGGCGCGGCGGTGGCGTTTGTGGACACGAAAGGTCCTAATGGAGAGTTCGAGAGGAAACTGCTGGACGCTGGCGAAAATGAACCCGGCGGCGTGCGTGTCTGGTACTGGCTGAAGGACAAGCCGGAGTCTGAAGTCACCCTCACGTTCGTGGACGCGGACGGTGAGGAAATCAAGAGTTATTCGAGCAAGAAGCCGGAAAATGACGACGCGTCAGGGGAATCTGATGATCCTCGCGTGCCAGCGGAGGCGGGAATGAACCGCTTCGACTGGGATATGCGCTATCCGGGCGCGAGCAAGGTGCCCGGCGATAGGACGACCGAAGGTGTGGGGCGTGGACCTCTGGCTCCTCCCGGAACTTATCAGGTTAGGCTGAGCGTGGGCGAGCAGTCGGAGACACAGAACTTCGAAATGGTGAAGGACCCGCGCGTAGAGGCATCGCAGGAAGACTTCGACGCGCAGTTCGAACTTCTGCTCCACATTCGAGACAAGCTGTCGGAGACGCATGACAACGTTAACCGATTGCGCAGCGCTCGCTCACAGGCCGAGGAATGGGCGAAGCGCGCCGAGGGAACGGCGGCGCAGGACGCGGTTGCCGATGCGGCAGGCGCATTAAAGGCAAAACTGAACGAGATCGAGGGCGTACTCATACAGACCGAGTACAAGGGAGCACGAGATAGGCTGCACTTGCCAATCAGATTGAACGCGAAGTTGGCAGGACTGACGCCGGTTGTGTCTGTAGGTGACTACCGACCGCCTCAGCAGGCGTATGATGTTTTCGCGCACTTCAGCGAACTTCTGGACGGGCAGTTCGATGCGCTGCAACAGGTCATGGACGAGGACCTGGACGAGTTTCAGAATTTGCTTGCCGAGTTGGAGGTGCCCGCCATAGTTCCGCGGGCTGAAGCGTAAAGATACGGGCAAGCAGGTCAGCTAAAGCGTGGCGATGAGATTGTCGCCACTCACGGCAACTCAAGGTGTAGAGTCTCAACCTGCCTTTCCCCTAAGTCGAATGGTTCGCCTGCGCCCCCGTTCTCAAAGCGAAGCGACTCGAATAGCATTCGCTTTTCATCGTCCTCGATCGAGACGGTGGCATGGATCTGCGAAGCGTTCCTGCCAACGCTCCAATCGACCGCTGCCTGAATCAGCGCTTGCCACGTGCTAAGATAATTTCTGTGCGTGAAGCCATCCACTCGGCATCTTCCATTTG
Organism: Geodia barretti; assembly: GCA_030341885.1. NCBI lineage: Eukaryota > Metazoa > Porifera > Demospongiae > Tetractinellida > Geodiidae > Geodia > Geodia barretti. The sequence continues at coordinate 17,761 of CASHTH010000489.1, forward strand.
TCATCGAGGCGAGCCGTTGACAGCCCGACTATCTCGCCATGCGCTGTGCTCGCACAGAACCACGCTCCCTGCCCGTCGTCGGCAATTGCTAAGTAGCGGCGGTACAGTCCGAGGCAGGACCCCTGAACGGTGTAGCGAGTGGATAGCATAGACGTGTTGAAATCCAGCACTTGCCAGTCGTGCGGCGATACGAGCAGCGGTATCATCGGCGCACGGTCTGCTGGAGTAGGAGTCTTAACGGTCGCAGATCCGAGACCGCGGAAGTAGTCCACAAGAAACTCTTCGGGGAATCGCCGTTCGATATGTTGGCCATCAGGTTTGCGCCAGCGAGCTTGCGCCATCCAAGTCGGAAGTAGATTCTCGCCGCATCCGGGTTGCCGGTGCCGAGGAAGAGCGCCTGCCCGCCCTTTTCCCTGAATTCGTCCAATGCTTGCCGCGAGAGCGCGGTGGCGATGCCTAAGCGCCGCGCATCGGAGCTAGTAGCCACCTCCCCGAACCCGCCCAGGCTTGGGGTAGCCTCTGAAGTGGCTACGAGACACGCCCCTGCCAACTTGCCGTTCAGCCTTCTTGTGTGAACGATGATACGTGAATGCGGCAGTTCGTGTCCCAGCAGCACGTCCGGAGTAACGTCTAGCTGGCCTTCGAAGATCGGCAGCCAGAAGTCGAAGAGTTCGTCCACGAGTTGAGGTTCTAGTGGCGCCTCATACTTCATCATCACACCTATGGGTCTGTAACCGGCGGCAATCGTCAGGGGAATCAGGGAGTATCTAAGGTGAACGCAAGGGGTTTGTCAAGAGTGCTGGAGGGTATGCCAATACAATCAGCGTGATGAATCGTGAGAGTTGACGATATCAGAAGCCTCACTGGGTTCGTGATACAATTCCGCCTACTTAGATAGTAAACACAAGCCTTCACATTCGTCCACTCGCCTGAGTAAGGAGCAGTCCCAAGAATGAGTAGAAACACATTATCGACGCTGACTTCAATTGCGGGCTGGGACGAACAACGCATATCCGAAGTGGAGTTTACCGGTGGCACTGACCCGATTCTGCCGACCCCTTTCAGAATTGGTGATACCGCTGCCGCCAGCCTTGCCGCTGTCGGGCTTGCGGTGTCGGACCTCTGGAAGATTCGGACAGGGCGCGGACAAGATGTCAGGGTCGATGTACGCCAGGCCACGGCATCTATGCGCAGCAGCCGATACATGACAAAGGACGGAAAGTCGATTGCAGCCGAGCGGCATACGCTGATGGGCGTGTATCCCGCCAAGAATGGGCGCTGGAGCTATCTGCACTGCAACTTCCCTAATCACCGCGATGCGGCTCTGTCGGTGCTGGGTGTCGAAGAGGATGCGGAGGCTGTTCGACAGGCGGTATCCCGCTGGGATGCTCTGGAACTGGAGGAAGCAATCATCACGGCACGTGGCGCGGGCGGCATGGTGCGTTCTATGGATGAGTGGGCGCAGCATCCTCAATCCGCTGCCGTTGCCTCTTTGCCTCTCATAGAGATTGAGAAGATAGGGGACAGCCCGCGCGTTCCCTTACCCGAAGGTTCCAGACCTTTGTCGGGAGTGAGGGTTCTGGACATGACGCGCGTGCTCGCGGGGCCGACTTGCGCGCGCACCCTGGCGGAGCACGGGGCCGATGTGCTGAAGATTACGGGGCCGCATCTACCGAGCATCGGCTCGCAGGAATTTGATACGGGTCACGGGAAGCTCTCGGCGCATCTTGACCTGCGTGAAGAGAAGGACCTTGAGACTCTGCGGGAGCTTATCCGACAGGCGGATGTGTTCTCACAGGGATACCGTCCGGGAACTCTCGCAGGGCGCGGTCTCGCTCCGAAAGACTTGGCGGGGCTACGGCCGGGCATCGTCTATGTCTCTCTGTCGGCCTTCGGTCGCGTTGGACCGTGGGCATCGCGTCGCGGCTTCGATACCGTGGTGCAGACGGTGAGTGGCATAACTGCGCGGCAGGGAGAGCTGTTTCCGGGCGCAGAGCCGGGCCCTCAGTTCTATCCGGTCTCGGCAATCGACTACCTGACCGGATATCTCATGGCGTTCGGCACGTTGTTGGCATTGGCGCGGCGAGCGCGCGAAGGCGGGAGCTGGCTGGTGAGAATCTCCCTCGCACAAACCGGCAGCTGGCTCGTTGGACGCGGTCAGGTGCCGGAAGCCGAACTGCAGGAAGTTCCGGAGGATTTTACGCCGGATGAGATAGCACGCTGGTCAACTTTCAGCGATCTGTCCATAGGGCGGGTTAGCCATCTCGCGCCCGTGCTGCAACTGTCGGAAACACAGCCGCACTGGTCTCGTCCGGCGGTTCCACTTGGCTACCACGAACCCGTTTGGCCAAATCGCACGTAAAAGCAACGGCGTTCTAATCGCTAGAGTTATCTACCTATCGTTGAGGATGATGACGATGAGAACGACGTTGTCGAAGATGACCCTATACGACCACCACAACGACCGCGGGCTACATAACAGTTACTGCCAAGGCTACCGATGATGGGGCTCAGATTCGGTGACTGTTACCGGCGAAGATGACGTGGAGTCCGACAATGACGACACGGATGACGGCGGCTACGACACCGACGTCAACACAGACCCACGGAACCAGAAGCACATCTTCGAGTTAGCCCAAGGCGCAATGTACGAGTCGGAAAGTGTCGTGGAAGAAGGGCCTGGCGCTAGACGTAGCCGTTCTGGCGATCCCATGCATTCGATTCAGGCGATCTGAGCTCCGGATCGCCGTATCCGCCTCCGCCTGAGGACAGCGCCACAATTCGGTCACCCGGCCTGACCACTACGCCCGTCTGCTTCGTTCGCAGCACCGTCTCCACCCCTCCTGAGACGACGGAGTATATGTGCGGCAGACCAGGCTTACCGCCCAGCACTCCGAATGGAGGCACCACGGCTCCATCCCCGGCCGTGTTGAGCAGCGCCTCGCCTTCTCCCTCATAGATGATCTCGCACACGGCGCCGAGTCCGCCCCTCCACTGGCCGTCTCCGGCAGATCCTGGTCTCAGCTCGTGGTTCACTACGAAGAGAGGGAAGCGCTCCTCGGTGACCTCGACGCTGTTGGCGCGGATTCCGCCCGCGACATTTACCTCCCCGACGCAACTCCAGCCGTCGTGACCGAGTGCAGCGCCGCCGCCGCCTCTCGCCATGAAGAAGTGCCACAGGAACGACTCGCCGGTTCTTGGATCGGTGCCGGTGATCGCGTATCGCAGCCGGCGGGAGAAGCCGGCGTTCACCGCCTCAGGCACAGCCTGCGCGAGCGCCTTGAAGATCGCCTCAACAATCTCCTCAGCGCAGTGATTAGTGCTCATGCACACGGGCGCAGGAGCGTTAGCGTTAACTATAAGCCCCTTGGGCGCGATAACCTTCAGCGGGCCCATTGACCCATCGTTCTTTGGTACGTCATAAGGGGCGAGGTACATTATGGCTGCATGCGCCAGTGATCTTGTATTGGCGTAGGCACTGTTGATAAAGCCTGTAACCTGCCGCGCAGATTCGCTCAGGTCTATCGTCAGCGTGTCCCCGGCCACTGTAACCTTTGCCCTGATAGGAATTAGCTTGGAGTCGAATCCGTCGTCGTCCACAAGCGACTCTCCGAAATACTCTCCATCGGGCCAGTCCGATATGAAGCTCCTGACCTGCGCTTCTGTCGCATCTAGAATGCCGTCCACGATGCGGGTCAGACGATCGGAGCCGTAATGCGCGGCGAGTTCGCGAATTCGTCGCTCCGCGGTCAACACGGAACCTATCTGCGCGTTCAGATCGCCAAGGAAGTTCTTCGGATATCTGACATTCGCAGACATCATGTGGAGCAGGTCGTCACGTGGGACGTCGCCATCGTAGATTCTCAGGGGCGGAATACGCAGACCCTCGTGGAAAATCTCGGTTGCTGACGGATTGTATCCGCCGTGGGTGCCTCCGCCAACATCCGTGTGGTGCGCCCGGTTCACCGTCATGAACGTAAGTGCCCCGTCCACGAATACCGGACGTATTACGGTGATGTCCGGCAGGTGCGATCCCTCCGAAGTAGGGGTCATTGAGAAGGAACACGTCGCCCGGAGCGATGCTGTCTCCGAAGAAGTCCAGCACGGCGCGTCCGGCAACCGGGAGCGCACTGACATGCACGGGTATCCCCTCACCCTGAGCAACGAGCCTACACTGGCCATCAAGAATCGCGGTCGAGAAGTCCCTGCTGGCGTTCAGTATCTGGGAAAGCGCCGTCCGGAGCATGACATCCATCATCTCAATGGCGATCGATTCCAACCGGTTTCCGACCACAGAAAGCGTGACTGGGTCCCCTTGCGCGTCGTCTGGCGCTTGCGTGGCAGCCTCGATATCGATATGCAGTATGCCGCGTTCGTCGGATCTGGCTGAGCATCCTTCGCCGATTACCACGGTGTTATAGTCCGTGTTAATCACGGTCGGCCCAATAGTGACATCGCCTAGGGCGTCGGTTGCCGCGGAGACAGCCGCACGATCATCCGGTACCTTGGGGTCACCTTCAGTCGCGCTGTATGCTGCTTCAGTATCTTCACAACCGCCTAAAGACAGGCGGCCCACCGCGCTCGCCCTAAGTGTGACGATCCTGATGTCCTGCTCCTGTTGGCGATAGGCGTACACTGCTCGAATCGTTCGTGCATGTTCTCAGCCCACCGCGTTCTCAGGTGATCATCCTGTGAGTTGAGATCAGGCACATCCACTGTCACTTCATATATCTGGTCTAGGTAGCGCATATCGGCGGACAGATGGACGCTGATTTCGGACTCTGCTGCACCCGCAATGCGGATACGTCTCCCGCCCCCTCTCGGTCAGAATCCCAAACGCAGAACGCAGCCCGTCTATGTCCACCGTGCTGAGACTTGATGGATGCGACAACGCGAGGTCGTGCTTCAGATCTGATGCCATCATGCCGAAGGCGGACAGCACAGGACCCGTCGGCGGTATCAGGACACGACCGATTCCTATTTCTCTCGCAACCCTAGTCGCGATTAAGCCAGCGGCTCCGCCAAATCCCATAAGGGAGAATTCGCGGGGGTCAAGTCCTCTACTGACCGACGCCAACCGGATCCCCTCAGCAATCGAACTTGAGACAACACGAAGGATTCCTTCCGCCGCCGCTTCGACATCCAAGCCTAGTGGCTCCGCGACCGCATTTTGTATCGCTTCGGCCGCAAGGTTGATGTCCAGTTCAACCGCCCCGCCCAGGAACTTTTCAGTGTCGAGCAGGCCGAGAACCAGTGCGGCGTCAGTGACTGTCGGCTGAGTTCCACCTCGACCGTAACAAGCTGGGCCTGGATCCGCACCTGCGCTTGTAGGACCGACACGCAGCACGCCACCCTCGTCCACCCGCGCGATACTGCCGCCCCCGGCTCCGAGCGTGTGTATATCGACGGTGGGAACGGCGATCTTCCAGCCTGCCTCAAACTTCTCGCTGGCAATGTGGGGACTGCCACCCTCGATAAGAGTTATGTCGGTGCTCGTGCCTCCCATGTCGAGCGCAATGACACGTTCCTCTCCGAGTTGGCGAGCGACGTGGGCTGCTCCTGCCGCGCCTCCTGCAGGCCCGGACAGTATCGACCTGACAGCCTGCTCGAACTGTCCTTGACGGGCGCAATGCCACCGTTGGACTGAATAACGAACAGCGGCGCAGAACCGCCTGCATCCGAGATCCGAGATTCAAGGCGTTCCAAATAGCTTGATAGCGAAGGCCCGACATATGCATCCAGGGAAGTGGTCGAAAGTCGATCGAACTCTTTAATCTGTGGCAAGATAACATGGGAAGCTGAGACATATGCGTCGGGGAGCATCTCCCGAACGATTCTCTCTGCCTCCATCTCGTGGTCGGGATTCAGAAACGAAAACAGGAAGCATATAGCCACAGAGTCCACGCCCTCAGATTTAAGGTACTCGACCTCTTTCCTCAGCCCATCCACATCCAATTCGCGCCTGACCTTCCCGCCAGCGTCCACGCGCTCAGCCACCCCGACACGCAGGTATCTTGGCGCCAGTGGCTCGACCTGATCCATCCTCAGGTTGTACCTGTCCTCCTTCAGACCTTCTCGGATTTCCAACAGTCTCGGAAGCCTTCCGTGGTGATCAGGCCAACCTTCGCTCCCTTCTTTTCAACGAGCGTGTTGGTGGCGACCGTGGTGCCGTGGATGATGACCTGCGCCTTTTCCAGCAAGCCGCGGGCGTCCATTCCCATGGCCGATGCCAGACCCAATATTCCTTTGAGCACACCATCTGAGGGATCTGCGGGCGTAGTTGGAGTCTTGAACGCCACTGGCTCCGACCCCCCTTCATCCATCGCCACTAAGTCAGTAAAGGTGCCGCCGACGTCAATGCCGATTCTCAATCCGCACGTCCTTTCCGATTCCACTTGAGGAATGCTCATAACCGAATCTGAGGCGAGACGCATGATACTACAACGGACCGCGATTGAGCAGAGGGGCTTAGATGGCTAAAGAGGTCTAACAACCGTGCGGGCGACATCGGCCTATAGAGAATTAAAAAACGCTCCCAGACGCAGATACATCACAGCCGCCGGCCCGGTACACGAACCTATGGAAGCAAGAATATTGATGTGACATCTGAACTTGATGAAGAGTCAGTTTCGCCTCAATCCCCTCTTCAATAATAGGCGAGATTGATTTCAGCCCCCTGTTGCGGACCTGAGAGGCACGGCTCACGGCGCTCTTCGACCAAAGAGACGTGCGCTCCACACAGACCGAGGCCCTGTTAGAAGCAACGGGCGTGGGACTCCTGTATCGCCCGGGACCTGCTGGAGGAGGCGGAACCGATCGGAGTTTTGGGGGACTTTCTACGGGGCTGAAGTTCTTGACCCACATCCGACAAAGCCGTAGTCAATTTCTACCGATGGCCCGGGGCGTGCCTGAAAACTCAATCGGCATGATCAGAGGCCAGTCTGCTAACCGGCCCCTGATCATGCTTCATGCACTCGGCAGCAGCATCACGCGCTGGTGAAAATATCGTTGGCAATGTCCATCGCTCCCGGGCGAACGGTATTCCGGCATATAGCGTCATGTGGCCGAACACCTCGATGATCTGGTCCGGCGTCAACCCTATGTTCAGCGCGCCACGAATGTGGCTCCGCAGCGGCCCTTCGCGACCCAGAGCCGCCAGGCACGTCATGGTGCAAATGCAACGACTGGCGAGATCAAGACCCGGTCGGGTCCAGGTCGCCCCCCAGTAGTATTCGCCGGTAATACGCCCCAGTTCCTTCTCAGCTTCCGTTGGCGGAGTCGGTCGCGCCGTGGAGGTGACTCCCATGTAGCTGCGCCGAAGCTCCTCACCCCGCTGGAACAGGCTGTCGGGATCTTCGCTGCTATCGTGGATGCGGGCCGGTGTGTAGTCTATTCCCCGCTCCTCAAAAACCTCCTTGCACAGCGTCAGCGCCTGGATGCCGGCCGGCGCTGCACTGTACCAGGTGTCGTGAATGATCAACTCGACGATCTGGTCCGGCGTCATCCTATGTTCAGTGCGTTGCCTAAGTGCCGCTTTAGCTGTATTTCTCGGTTCATGACTATGAGGCACGACAGGGTGATCATCTCCCGCTGCACCGGTGTCAGCGCCGGCCGCCTCCATATAGTGCCGAAGAGTGCCTCGCCAAGTATCCTCTCCAGGTCCGGCGCGATGTCCCATGCCCCCGGAGACGATCCGCCGCTGATTCGACCGCCGCCAAACATCCTCCGTGTTTCCTGTCCGCGTTCGTAACGTTCGTCCAGTTCGCCCATTGTGTGCCTCCAAAGTGTGTGTGCTAGAGTTTCAGACGCCGACAGTGTACGGCGGCATCCCTGCATGCGCAACGGTTCGGCTTAGCCCGAGTGGACGCCACGCCACCTATATGGCTAACGAATTTTTGGCTACGGCCTTCAAATCGGCAACTTGTGAAGTGGGTGAGAGGGGCACGCTAACACTCACCGCGACAGCAGTATAGAGCGATACAGACAGGTGCGTTCGATGTGCCGCAAGGGACTCTTCAGGGCACTTAGTGGGAGGCAGTTCAAATGCGATCGCACTTACGTGTAGCTGTGGCATCAGGTGGGCACTCGGCGATACAGATCAAAGGTGTTCGGCTGACATAAAGTGAAACCTGTTGACGGCCCGATATCCTGATTGCAGAGTCTATCTTGTCGCCGGTCTTGACAGGGACGCTGCAACCAAGCGCCAACTTGTAGCCAAAACCGCTGGAGCAGTATACTGACGCGGCGACATTCAATAAGGACAGAGCGATTCGTACGATGGAGTAGATGACTGTATACTGCGTGAAGTGCCGGGAGACACGGGAGATTCAGAACGCCGAGCAGGTCACGATGAAGAATGGCCGGCCGGCTACCTGCGGAACCTGCCCCGTCTGCAATACCAGCATGTACAGGATTGGCAGGGCTTCGTAGCAGTGGGACCGCGCGGCGGAAGAATTCGGTCAGAATGAAAAGATGACATATCCTGCGCCTCCGCTCGTCCACGTAATCTACACGACAGCCCTGATGGCATCGTTCCTGCTGACGGGGTGGAGAATTTCTGGATCGACCACGGCAAGGGTATCGGAGCCTTCTGCCATGCCATCAGGGAATCCCGCGACGGGCATCCGTTTCGAGGATGCTGGCATGGGTGCGTGTAGGCCAGCTGGGACAAGTTTCGCATGGGTGAAGTTCTTTCGCGGGAATGACTGGTGGCGTGGGTTGTCGCGCCGCGGTCGGAATGGCCTTTGCCCATAGCAGGATTGAGGGAGATCAGATATGAAGTTCGGCATTTACAGTTCCATCGCCGACCCGCCCCGGGGCGAGCGGCTGGACCAGCGGATAGACGAGGTCATCGCCGAGGCGCGGCTGGCAGAGGAGGTAGGTTTCGACTCCTGCTTTTTCGGCGAGCACCACCAGGACCGGGACGGGTTCCTGCCGTCACCGCTGATCGTGGCGACGGCGGTGGCCGCCCACACCAGCACCTTGAACGTGGGCACGTCGGTAATCCTGCTGCCCCTGCACAACCCGGTACACCTGGCGGAGGACGTGATCACCCTGGATCTGGTGTCCAAGGGGAGAATAATCCTTGGCGTGGGCCTGGGATACCAGGAGGCGGATTTTCGGGCCTTCGAAGTGCCGGTGCGCCAGCGGGTGGGCCGGTTCGAGGAAGGGGTGGAGATCATCCGACACTGCTGGAGCGGGGAATCTTTCTCCTTCCACGGCGAGTACCACCAACTGGAAACCTGCACATCCGGCCCAGTCCCTTCCAGCAGCCCGCTCCTCCCCTGTGGATCGGGGCAAGCAGTGCGCCAGGAGCGCGCCGGGCTGGGCGCATGGCCGACGGGTTCGTGGCCGGACCCAGCACCGACCTAGCCAACACCATCGAGCTGGTGGAGACTTACCGGGAGGCGGCTGTGCGGGCGGGACGGGAGCCGCTGGTGGTCCTGATGCGGGACTCCTGGGTGGCCGAGACCCGCGCTGAGGCCGCGGAGGTCTATGGCCCGGAGGTGATGGCGGCCTACAAGTATTATTGGCGCAACGGCCTGTCGGAGTTCCGCAGCATCGGGTCGGAGGACGAGATAACCCTGAACAACCTGGAGGCGGACCGGTTGATACTGGGGGAGCCGGATGAATGCGTGGCGGAGTTCCAGCGCTGGAGCGAGGCCGTGGGCGCGGAATACTTCCTGCTGCGGCTGCGTCACGCCCACTCGGGAGGCCCACCCCACGAGAAGATAATGGAGGCGATACGGCTGTTCGGGGAAGAGGTCATACCGGCGTGCAGCTAGCGGAATGCCATGTCAGAGCCAAGGAGGTCTGTGCGCCAGGGTTGTCGTATTGAGATGACAGGATGCCGGTTGCCCGTCATACCTGCTTTCGCCGGTATCCAGAATCCCTTGCGTACGCTGATTGTCCCCTGATAAGGTTTTTGGACTCCCTCTTTCGCGGAGGATGCGGAGCGAGGCGGAAACGGGTCGGAATGACGCATGGGGATACATCCGCGCGGGAAGGGCAAGTGGCCTGCGTCATCAAGATGCTATTGCTCTGATTTGTGACTGCCACAGAGTTTACCAGAGTATCCGTTACAGAAATGTAAAGGGGGCGGAATGGCAATATACCGGGTATTTTCGGACGCCACGGCGAGAGCCACATCGAGGACTTGAAGTTGGAGGAGCACCCGGAACTGGGGGAGCTGGTCAATGTGTCCGAGTGCGGGTGCAGGAGTTTGACGGGTCGCGCCACATGGACTTTCATCCCCTGCCCGAGCGCAGGTTGATCATCCACCTGTCCGGCGAGGTGGAGATCGGCGCCAGCGACGGCGCGAAACGGGTGCTGCGGGCCGGGGATATCCGGCTGATGGAGGACCTCACGGCAAAGGCCATTCGCACAATGACCTGACCCCGTCGGCCGCGGTCTACGTCCTGCTGAACGACTGATTGACCATTCTGCCCGGCATCACCCGGGCAGAATGGGAGGTGTCTGGCAATCCTGGCTCAGTAGCCCAAGCTGCCAAGATCCTTCGAGATTTCTTTGGCGGCGGCGGCGCTCCGAAGTCGAGGTCGCAATGTTGCCATTTTCGTGTCGCCGTTCAGGGGATATGTCCGCTCACGTGTTCAGCGATTCAGTCTTTTCGTGTAGTTTTTCGTGGTAGCAGGTCGGGATACCTCGACTTCACGATAGCTCCCACCATCTCGGGGCTGTCCGCTGCCAGATACTTCCTGACCGTGTTCCTGCTCATTCCCAAGTTTCTGGCTATTGCCCGAGTGGATACAACCTCAAGCTTGGCTCGATGGATTGTCTTCCGCCAATCTCTCTGTCGCGGGTTGGTATTCCTGTGCAACTCAGTGACTGGCTGCCGCACCTGTTGACGTCGTTTCGAGTCGTGCTTCTCGCGGCGCGCGGTGCATACTTGATCTTCCATCGGCTGTCGGCGTCATTCAGATGGCCGTTCTCGGCGTAAGATTGGCGGACCGCCGTTTAAGCTCCGCACGATGTCGGGACGTCGTGGAGCCTCCTGCGAAGGGATGGTGCGCCCTTCGTGCTGCAGCCACAGAGTTCAGTCCAGCTCCTAGAGCACTTTCTACCATTGCTCCGGCGTAATTCGCACGCTCCGCATTGGGCAGGAGCTGCAGGGTGTGCCAGCGGTACTTGAGCGTGTTGATCCTGCCGACCCTGCGCCAGTGGTTGTAGCAGAAGATTCGATCGAAGCAGACATCGGGGTCAAGGGGACCGTATGCCGCATCCTTCTGCTGTGTCGGTAACCTGAACCGCTCGTTGAAGCAGGGAAGGAAGTCCTCCAGCACACGGTTGGCCTCCGGGCACGTCGTCCCAGTCGATCGCTATGCAGATCCACCGTAGCGGACTGAATGTTAGTCCCTCAGGATAATATGGTTCTGTCGTAGCCTAAATAGCAGCGGACCAATCACTCTCCACTCCCACGTTCGTAGCACGGATTTGGAAGTCGTACTGCACAACCGAAGTCAGGCCACTGACTGTCGCGGTCGCGGCGCCGACTTCTACCGGATCTTGCCAGTTCGTCGAACTGCTTACCTTGTACCTATAATCGTAGCTGTGTGCGCTTGCGATATCGTTCCGTTCGAGTGATGCGCTTGTGGCTGCCACGCCGGTCATGACGTGGTTGACGCGTCTGTCGACAGTTTCTGCTTGTGATGTACCCTCTACGACCGATTGGCTCACAAACAGCAGGAAGCTCAATAGCGCTAGTGCTACGACTGTGGTGGGGCGACTCAGCGTTCGACATGAATGGGGCTGCCACAAGTATCTGAGAATGACTCTGTTGTGCATAGTCTGTTCTAAGCCCTTCCCCAATATTCAGGATAAGACGGAGGTATTCTTGGTCGACCCGAAATTCGTTCTCGGATGCTCTAGTCAGCTGGGCAGAGGCCGCTGGTCGGAAATCCTCACCACGTCTACCGTCGACGAGGACACTGTCACCATGCCGGTAGGGATGACCTTCTCGAAGAGCAAAAGTTCATTGGCTTCCTCTGGAGGACAGCCCTAGGGAGTTTGAGATGTCCAAGTCGCCGTGCAGAGTTCGGGCAAAATGTCCGTTGGCAAGGCAAGCAGGTGGCTTGATGCGAAGAACCAAGCTCAACTCGACAGAATGCGTGCCTTCTGACTCAGTTCAGGTCCGCCTTATGAGGATCTCCACGCGCGCTGGCGAATCGTATCAGCATCTAGGAGACGCTACGGTCGCCAACGCGGATCTCTTTGCTTCTTATGCTCCCATGTTATCTCTACGCCGCTTCTCCCTGTACAGGAGGTACGCAACAATAAGTGCGCCGATCAATAGGGGCATTCCTAGCGCGGCAATGACTATTCTGCCCAATGACCCTGAACCGCCTTCGGCTACCGAGGCCTGTATCACTGATGCAGGTGGCTCGCCTGATTCCGGAACTGCTGTCGGCGGTGGTGTGGGATCCATCGAGGTAGCAACCGTCGGCTTTCCGACAGGCGCAGGCACTGCAGTAGGAACTGCGTTCGGTGTTGGTGTCGGCGGTTGTGCTGGCAGTGAAATGCGCTGCACTATGACTGCAGGTGCCGAAGCAGGTATGGCGGTCGGTGTCGGCGCGACAGCTGCTGCCACAGGTGTAGGCGTCGCCACAACAGGAGCATCATCGATCACCAGCGCGAATGCCCCAAGCCGCTCCACCTCTGCTACTGCCCACACCTTATCCGATTCGTCCGTCTCACAGCGATGCTCAATGAGACTCCATGCTCCGGACTTCACCGAGTACACCCTCGCCCTACTCTCATCGCAGGCGGCGGCATCTTCTTCCGGAAGTTCCACCCACAGCTCGACGGCAGGGGTATAGGCAACATCCTCTGGCGTGTCCCCATCAGGCTCGTACGTGTTCGACTCTATCGCAACGACCACCCGCTCCTGCTCTCCCGGCGGCTGACCGTGCGCCTGTAAGTTGACCTTCATCAACTCGATGTCCACGTCCCTGGGTGGCGACAATGGCTGCACGATGATCTTCACCGTGCCGTCGGGCAGGACGACCACCCCGCCCTCGTCGCGCGATACGAACTGCCTGATGTAGTCCGGAGGCAGCACATCCAGTACGACTATGACCTGTCCTGGCGACCTGCCGGCGGGGCTAATCTGTATATTTATGACGTCCACATACTGTCCTTCCGGCAAACCGGATATATCCACAGAGGCGGATATGGCTACGACGTCGGCGGGTCCGGTTGATACGCCTGACAGCGGATCTTGGTACAACCATTTTTCGTGATTCGACAGAGTGAAATTCATGATGCCCTGCGCCCTGTTCCAGACCGAGAAAGTCTGCGGCGTCGGATTGTCTCCGCCCTCTATCGCAACGAATCTGAGCATCTGCGGCGAGAATCCCAGCAGTGGGATGTTCTCGGCGCGCGCTGCCTGCACATTCCGCTTCCGCTCGAACTCGCGTCGTCATCATCCTTGCGCTTCACAGTAGTGAATGTGACCGACCTAGTCTCGTCTGACGGGAACGACTCGTCGAGGGAAGCCTCAGCGATATACTCGGTCCCAGAAGACAGGCCCCTTAGCCTCAGGCTCGCGATGTCACCGACTGAATCCACCTGCTGGGTGGGTCTCCACGCGATGTAGCCGGTAGCGCGGTGGCGCACATGTACAGTCTGCACCGCACCGCGCGAGTCCGCGATCGTCGCGCTGACGGTTGCGCCATTCCTGCCGCCATTCTCCACCTCGAAGGAGGCTATGCTGGGCCAGCGCAAAGTCGTGAATGTATCGTGCTTGGTGCGCGACGCAGGGAAGGAGTCGTCCAGTGAAGCCTGCACGTCGTATTCAGTGCCGGCAGTAAGTCCGGACAATTCTTTGCTGGCGGTTTCGGTGTCACTTGTCGTCTTCAGATCGTCGATCCAATCGCCTCTTGGAGTTGTAGTGCGATAGCGCAGATGCACAGTCTGATCCTCGCCGTTCGCGTTAGCAATGCTGACATTTGCCCAGACACTAGTCTGCTTGCGCCTATCCACGTTTATGCCCGATACGACCGGGTCAAGAGGCAATGTCCTGAAGGTTTCTGTCTCCGACACCACGAAGTCAGATTTCAGAGATACTTCGACCTCGTACTCCGTGTCGGGTGCCAGTCCAGTCAACCCAATCGACGCCTTGCTAGTTGTGCTGCTACCCGGGGGAGTGCTGCTCCATTCCCCCTGTGGCGTTGTGGTGCGATAACGTAGGTGTATAGTCTGGCTGCTGCCATCCGGGTCTGCTAATGTAATCACTGCGGTGGCACTATTCTTAGTCTCGTCTTCGACCTCGAGATTCGAGATGCTCGGGAAGCGCAGTGTCGTGAAAGTGGCATTCTTCGTCAGTTCGTCCGGGAAAGAGCCGTCCAGTGACGCCTGCACCTCGTACTCGGTGTCGGCCGTTAGTCCGGCAATCTCCTTGCTGGCCTTGTCGGTGCTGGTCGTCGTCTTGGCGATGTCGCCCCATTCCCCTTGAGGTGTGGTGGTGCGATAGCGCAGGTGAACGGTCTGATCCTCGCCGTTCGCGTTAGCGATGCTGATATTTGCCCACACACTAGTCTGCTTGCGTCTATCCACGCTTATACCCGACACGACCGGGTCAAGAGGCAGCGTGGTGCATGTTCAATAACCATGCCGCTGAAGTCTTCCGACAGAGCAACTGCCACCTGGTAGGTCGTTCCCTCCTGGAGTCCGGTCAGGTTATGGATGTGCTATCGGTATACGTGATCGTGGGGAATGGAACCTGGGTCCATTCGTCCGTGCCGTCCATGCTGTGCTTCAGAAAGACCTGTTTCATCCCTGTGCCGGCATTTGCGATTTCCACCATTGCAGTCGCAGAAGTCTGCCCTATGTTCTCGCACTGGAGGCTTGAGATGACGGGATCCGCCACTACCACCTCGTCAAGCGTATTAAACTCATAAATCTGTGTGCCGGGAGGTGGACAGAGTCGTTGGAGGTCAGCCACGCCTGACTTCGTAGGATGTCCCTGCCGTCAAGCTCGTCAGCGCAAAGGTCTTGCTCGAACCTCTGGTATTCTCGGACTTCGGCGGCGTACTCCATGTCGTGTCTTTGATGCGATAACGCAGGCGCACAGTCTTCTGCGAGGTGCCCGGGTACCTTATGTGCACAGTGGCGTTAGCAGAGGTCTGATTATGTCGGCAAAAGTCACCGATGACACCTCCGGCGACTTGATAACCGGAGGTGTGGGATTCTCAGGCGACCTCTGCGGCGGTGGAGACGTCGTCGTGAACGACCTTGTAGTCGCGTCACTCATGTCGCTGTTAAGAGACACCCTAGTATGGTATCCCGTGCCTGCCGTCAGGTTGCTGAGGATGAAAGTCGCGCTGCCATTCATCTGAGTCGTGGGTCTGTGGTCAAGGTCGTCGGCCACTGAGCCGACGAGAGCTTGTACTGCATGTACACTCTCTGTTCTGCGTGCCGCGTTAGCAAGCCCTACGACGACCCTCGCGCTTGTCTGCGCGATATTGAGCACTCTGACGGATGATATGCTCGGCGGCGTCACGGCAGCAGCCTGAATGGTCATGAATGTCGCGGTCACCTTGTTGTCGGTGTCGCTTCCCAGCCACGCCTCGACTTCGTAAGTCGTGCCGGCCGTGAGACTTGATAGTGGGAATTCCACGGTGCTGCCAGTTTCAGTCTTCGTGTGATCTCGTCCAGCTATCCTCGCCGTCAACGCTGTAACGCAGGTTCACGGTATTCTGCGCGTCACCAGGATTCGCAATGTTGACCGTGGCGGTCGCGGATGTCTTCGTAATGCCGCCAACACTTATTGAAGATATGCTTGGAGCCATTGAAGTGGTGAATGTCGCGGTCACCTTGTTGTCGGTGTCGCTTCCCAGCCACGCCTCGACTTCGTAAGTCGTGCCGGCCGTGAGACTTGAAAGTGGGAAGCTTACGGTGCTGCCCGTTTCAGTCTTCGTGTGATCTGTCCAGCTGTCCTCACCGTCAACGCTGTAACGCAGGTTCACGGTATTCTGCGCCGTCCCGGCGTTGTCAATTTTAACGGTGGCGTCGGCAGTGGTCTGTGTTTCGTTAGTGACGCTGACTGATGCTACCTCAGGCGACTCGGTCACCGGAGGCGTGGGATTGACCGGCGATCTCTGAGGCGGCGGATTATTGGGCGCGGCTTGCTGCGTCTGGAATGAAGCCGTCACCTTGTCGCTCGCATCGCTCGCGAGCCACGCCTGTACCTGGTACCTTGTGCCCGCTGTCATCCCGCCGAAGTTGATGGTTGCGGTTCCGGTTGTGCTTGTATTCTCGTAAGTGCTGCTCCAGTTGCCCTGTGGGTTCGTGGTCCGGTATTGCAGCTTTGCGGTCTGCGTACTGCCGTCCGCATTGTCGATGTTGACCGTAGCCGTAGCCGTCGTTTCCAGGATGTTTCCCACCCTGACGGAGTTGATGGTAGGGGACAGTACAGCGGCAGGCAGTGTCGTCGTGAATGTTGCTGTTGCCTTGTTGTCCGTGTCGTTTCCCAACCACGCTTCGACCTCATAAGTCGTTCCTGCCGTGAGACTCGACAGCGGGAAAGCCACGGTGCTGCCCGTTTCAGACTTCGTGTGATCCGTCCAACTATCCTCGTCCTGCACGCTGTAGCGCAGGTTCACGGTGTTTTGTCCCGTGCCGGGGTTCGCGATGTTGACCGTGGCGGTGGCAGAAGTCCTGGTAATGCTGCCAACGCTTATCGAGGATATGTTCGGTGCAGGTGAAGTAGTGAATGTAGCCGTCACCTTCTTGCTGGTTTCTGTCGAAAGCCATGCCTCAACCTCGTAGGTTGTGCCGGCGGTGAGACTCGACAAGTCGATAGCTACGGTGCTTCCCGTGCCACTCCCTTCCTTGTCCGTCCAATTGTCCTCGTCCTTCACGCTGTAGCGCAGGTTCACTGTGTTCTGCGCCGCGCCGGGATTTGCTATGTTGACCGTCGCGGTCGCGGTAGTCATCGTGATGCTGCCTACACTGACGGAAGATACGCTAGGCGTCGGAGTCCCGTTCGGGTCCTCCAATGTCGTAAATGTAGCTGTCACCTTCTTCGTGGCATCGTTCGCCAGCCATGCCTCGACTTCATATGTCGTATCCGCAGTCAGCCCCGAGATGCCGATGGATGCCGCGCTTGTCGTGCTCGTCTCTGGCGTCGCGCTTGTCCAACTGGCCGGCGGAGTCGCGTCCTTCTCACGGTACTGCAGGTGCACGGTCTGTATGCTGCCGTCCGAGTTTTCTATGCTGATGGCGGCTGTGGAGGTCGTCTGCGTTACGCTGCCCATGCTGACCGACGAGATACTCGGCTCATATTTCGTGGTGAAAGTTGCGGTCTGCGTGGAGCCGAACCCGCTTGCGAGCGACACCTCCACATCGTAGGTAGTGCCTGCAGTCAAGCCTGTCAGGTTGATCGTCGCTGTGCCCGTCGTGGTGTCCTCAGTCTGCGTGCTGCTCCAATTGCCCTGTGGGTCTTTTATCCGGTACTGCAGCTGCACCGTCTGGTCGGTGCCATCCGGATTGGCGATGATGACAATTACGCTAGCGGTCGTCTTCGTGATGCTGTCAGGGGCAACTCTTACAGCGGAGATGGTCGGCGCGAACTTCGTGGTGAAGGTGGTGTCCTTATAGGTGTCGAAGTTCGTGTCGAACGACGCCTGCACCTCATAGGTCGTACCTGGTGTCAGGCTCGTCAGGTCAAAGGTTTCGCTGCCCGTATCCGTATCTTCGGGTGTAGGTTTCGTCCACTCGGCTTCGGGTTCCTGATTATATTCGCGGTACTGCAGATTTACGGTCTTGTTCGTGCCGTCCGGGTTCGCGATGACTACGGTTGCAGTCGCAGTAGTCTTCTCGATGTCCCCGACGCCGACCGCCGATATGCTCGGCTCAAATACCGTAGTGAATGTCGTGTCCTTGTGAGGGCTGAAGCTGCTGTCAAAGGATGCCTGCACCTCGTAGGTCGTCCCCGGTGTCAGGCTGGTCAGGTCGAACTCCTGGCTTCCGGTGTCGGTGTCCTCCATAGCCTTGGTCCAGGTATCCTCTGGGTCGGCATCCTTTTCGCGGTACTGCAGGTGGACCGTTCGTGACGTGTCATCCGGATTGGCGATACTGACCGTAGCAGTCGCGGTCGTCTTCGTGATGCTGCCAACGCTGACCGACGAAATGCTCGGGGCGTACGTGGTGGTGAATTCCGTGTCCTCGACTCCCGTACCGAAGTTGCTGTCGAAAGAGGCCTCCACCTCGTAGGTCGTGCCCGGCTTCAGGCTGACAGGTCGAACTCCTGGCTTCCGGTGTCAGAGTCCTCCATCGCTTTGGTCCAGGTGTCCGCAGGAGTGGCATCCTTTATGCGGTACTGCAGGTGGACAGTCCGTGTCCGTGCCGTCGGGATTGGCGATAGCGACGGTCGCGGTCGCGGTCGTCTTCGTGATGTCGTCCACACTGACCGACGTGATGGTCGGCGTTACGAGAGTGGTGAACGTCACTGTTGTGCTGCTCGTGAAGCCGCTGTTGAGCGCGACCTCTACTTCGTAAGTCGTTCTCTCCGTAAGACTTGTCATGTCGATGATGGCTTCAGACGTGCTCGTTGTACTTGTAAGTGCGGGAGAACTCCACGCGTTCGTGCTCTGCACGCGGAAGTGCAGATGCACTGTGTTACCGGATGTTCCCGGATTGGCTATGGTTATGGTAGCCTTCGCCGTCGTCTGCTTGGCGTCAATCGCCACGTCGGAGATGCTAGGGTCGGGCGTGAGCGTGGTGAATGTGGCTTCCAGCACTGGCAGGGTAGGGTTATCCAGATCGCTGTCGAGCGAAGCCTGCACCTGGTACTGTATGCCGGAGGTCAGGCTGGCGAGGGTGAATTCCGCGCTTTCGGTCGTGCTGGTGGTGCTAGTCGCTGCCGGCGTCCGTTGCAGTGGTGGTCCAGTCGGTCTGAGTCACCGGGCGGTAGCGGTAGTTGATAGTCTGGGATTCGCCGTTGGGAGCCTGTATGTCAACCTTGAGGGTCGCGCCAGTCAGCGTTACGCTCATCACCGTGAGAGCGGATAGACTGGGATCGTGAGTGGTAAAGGTCTCACTGATCGTGTCCACCAGGAATGTACTAACCAGCGACGCCTGCACTTCGTACTCGGTCCCGGAGGACAAGTTCGACAGCGGCGCGTCCGCGGTAGCGCCGGTGCTCGAAGTGTCAACATATTCCCAGAGTCCATTCACCGGGTCGGTCACCTTGCGATAGCGCACGAATACTGGAAGAGACCGACCGTTCGGTGCCTCTATGCCGATAGTTGCCTTTGCGCTCTCCTGCATCACCTCGCTGATGGTAATGCCGGTCAGGCTGGGGCCCTCCGTAGTGAATGTCGTCGTAGCTGACTGGCTGTAGTCGCTCTCCAGTGACGCCTCCACCTCATACAGCGTTCCTGATTTTAAGTCTGAAATCGGCACAGCG
The DNA here is from genome assembly GCA_030341885.1 of Geodia barretti. Taxonomy (NCBI): domain Eukaryota; kingdom Metazoa; phylum Porifera; class Demospongiae; order Tetractinellida; family Geodiidae; genus Geodia; species Geodia barretti. Next base: position 37,187 of record CASHTH010000489.1, read on the forward strand.
GCTACATCTGTAGACGTGTTGACGAGTATCTCGCCGGCGTCTGTAGCGGTGGTACGCTCCAGCCGTCCTTGTGGATGGCGATACTCTCACAGACGTACGTCTGCTGCTCTGCCGTTGGTCTCTCCTCGATGGTGACGCGTGCAGCAGTCGCAGCTGTGTTATCGTGTTTTCGTCTATCTCAACGCTGGAGACGGTGGGGCGCTTCGTCCGTGAACAGCTTGAATGCACGCGCACTATGAAGTGCGCGCCGAGGCGACGCCTCGACCACTGTCTCCGTCTATCTCCTGACTTCAGGCTGTGAACTGCGAAACGCTGCTCCGATCGTCTGTTCGTCGATTGAGGCGCAGGATGTGGTCCACTGCCGCGACGACGAATTGACACGGTAGCGCAGGTGCACCATCTGGCTCGCATCGTCTCGGTCCGTCGATGGTGACGGTCGCGCGTCGCGGCCGTCGTGCTGTCGTATGCTGGGCTCTCGCTGACGCTACGCTACCGTACCTCGGATCGGGCCTGGTTTCCGGTAGTGCCAGCTATCCTCAACCCCACAGGTTATGGTCGCTCATGGCTCGTTGATCGGTCTTCGCGTCTCCGATCTTCGCATGACGTCAGCCACTGCCCGTCAGTCCGGTCCGATTGTCGTCGGTCCCCGAGAGTATCCTCGCGCGTCAACCGATTTCGCTGTGGACCTCCGTCCACCCTCGTGAGGTATCCCAGTCGGTCGTGAACGGACGTGTGTCCTTGTCCACTGCACTGCTTGTAGTCGTGGTGCCATCCCTTCTGCCGCGCGTCGCAGCTTACGCTCCAGTGTACTGCAGCTGCCGTGTCGCCGCGAGTCTACGCTCTGAGTGATGGTGGCGCGCTCCGGACTGGTCCTGCTGGCGCGGCCGTCTTCGCTCGGTCGACGGTGAGCCCGTCTCACCGCCGATCCGTCACGGCGATGACGCTGCACTAGCTTTACTCTGCGCCGTTCGTCAGTGTGGTCGTTATGTTGTAAGGTGATGCGCCTGTCGTCGTCATCCTCGCCGTCTGCTGTCCGTTCCGTCGCTTTTGGGCTCTTAGCTTCCACTGCACCTTGTAGCCCTTGACCTGTTGAGCCGCCCGGTATCGTCGAAGGAGTCAGTCCGACTGCTACGGGGATTTTTCTTGCTGTCCATCGCTCTGGTTATTCGCACAGTTCTGGAAGGTCGCGTCCGACGCCATCTCGGCGATCATGTGCCGGCACGTCACGGACCGCTCTGGCTCTGGACGTGCCTGCCCGCCAGCCATGCCTCAACCAGGTACTCGGTCTTGCCCGTCAGGGCTGCCTGAGGTCGAAGGTCTCGCTTGCCGCAGAAGTATCCTTCGGCGTGGCATCCGTCCACGAGCTACCGGAGGTGTTGACGCGATGACGCAGGTGCACCGTCTGGCTCTCGCTGGTCTGGTTGTCGATGGTGACGGTCGCGATCGCGGTCGTCTGCGTAATGCTGGTCTCGGCGACGGTTACGCTAGTTACGCTCGGATCGGGCCTGGGCGTGCCGGGTTCCTCCACAGATGGGTCGCCATAGCCGTTGATGTTCTTCGCGCTCACCTGCACCACATAGATCGTGCCATTGGTCAGCGATCCGATTGTCTCGGTGAGAGTATTGTGGTCAACTCTCCTTGTGGAGCCTCCAGGATTGCGCGTCCTGTTCCTTGTATTCAATCTTGTAGTTGGTGATCGGATCGCCGCCGTTCGCAGGTTCGCTCCAGTTTACGACCAGCTGCGTGTGGCCGGGAGTCACACTCTGAATGATGGGCGCATCCGGCTTCCTGCTGGGCGTGCCCTTCGCCTCGGTCGACGGTGAGCCGTCGCCCGCCGTCGTAACGGCGATGACCTGCACCGTGTACTCTGTGCCGTTCGCCAGTTGGTCGATGGTATGTGGTGAAGCGCCTGGTTCGTCCTGGCGCGTCGCAGGGTCGTAGCCGTCGTTCCCGACTTCCACTGCACCTTGTAGTCCCGTTATCTGTGATCCGCCCGTATCAGAGGGCGCGTCCCAAGCGACGGTAAGTTCTCTGTCCCCGTGCCCGGTTATTCTCACATTTCTGGGGCGTCCGGCTCCACCGGATCAGTGGTGAACGTCGCGGACTCTTTTGTGTTTGGTGTGGCCGCAAGCCAAGCTTCAACCACGTACTCGGTGTTCCCCGTCAGGCTACTGAGTCAAATGTTTCGCTTGAGCCTGCCGTGTCCTTCGTTGGGACATCGGTCCATCCACTCTCGGCCGTCTTGCGATAATGCAGGTGCACCGTCTGGCTGTCGCTGGTCTGGTTGTCGATGGCAACCGTCGCCGTCGCAGTTGTCCGCGTGATGCTCGTGTCAGCAACTGTCACGCCCGTGACGATCGGTTCGGGCCTCGGCGTCCCATCATCCACTGCCCAGTTGTAGTCATCGCTTGTGACGCCGTTATCCGCCCGCACCCGCACATCGTATGTCGTCCCGTTCGTGAGGCCAGTGATTTCGCGGGTCAGACCGCTGACACTTACCTCTGTTACCCCCGTTGGGGAGTCCAGTCGGCGACGGAGCTGTCCTTCCACTGCACCTTGTAGCCCGTGATGTTGATACCGCCGGTCTCGTCGGGTGCCTCCCATGTCAAGGCGAGCTTCTCGCTGCCGGGCGCGACATCCAGGTTTTTCGGTGCGTCAGGTAAGGTGGCCGGTATGCCGTTTCGTGTCCGATATCGCCTGTCCGGAGTCGTTCTTCGCTATGACGTGTACGGTGTATTCAGTGCCGTTTTCTAGGTCGGGGATGGTCGCGTCGTAAGTGGTAGTGCCTGATACGTGCGCGACCGTCTGCTCTCGATTTTCTGTTTCGGCGTCAGCGAATGTCTCGCTGCCCGACTTCCACTGAACGATGTATTCGTCTATCGCATCTCCACCGGCGGTTGTGTCCACCCCAGTTCCAACTGCCCGTCATCCGGGGAACCCCTCACCCGGTCGCTGTGTTCAGCTTCGTCGGAATATGTCAAATTCGTTCTGTTGGTAGGGAAGCTAGGTTCGAGAGACGCCTCCGCGATGTACTCCGTTCCGGCGGTCAGCTGGGCAAATGAAGACGACCGATCGTCACAGTATTCGCGTTGCCGGTGACATGAAGATTGGAGTCCTCCGTGTCCGCGGTCTTGAAAGAGCGTAATATACCGCGTGTGTGAATTGCCGGATGTTCATTATCTACGTAATGGTCGCTCGTGCGTCGGTAAGTGTGAATCTATCGACAACAACGGACCTGACGCCACCGCGGGCCCTTCGTAGTGACTGGGGTTCCAACATTTCTTCCTGAACTCGACTCTGGGATGGAACGCATGGTAAAGTC
>CASHTH010000490.1:0-11101 GCA_030341885.1 Geodia barretti
CATTACCAACACTGACAAGAAGAAGTCAAGTACACAGTCGCCCATACACGAATGAGATGTTGCCAGAGGGGGTGTCGAGTTCAAATCTCCGCAGGAACGAGAATACACCTGTGTAACACACTTAGACCCTGTCGTAACATCTTGGGACTTTACATATATCATTGAATTCTGGGTTAATCCCCTGACTCATGCACATAATATTTTTTTAGAGATTAACAGCTTTTGCGCCATGGGTATTCTTTAAATAGCAAAATCGATGTATTAAAACATATGAACGCCTCATTATTTGTAGCCATAAAAAATTCTTTAGGCTTGTGGAGGCTCTGGGCATATATATTATTATATTATTATATATGCCCATCTCGGCTTGGTAATGGTTAAAAATTAATGGATGGAAGGCATCATTGCACATGACTGACTTAACATATGTCTATAGCTTACAACCCTTGACCATGTCTTCATACCCCACGTAGGAAAATAGACTCATTCAAGACTTTTCGTTATACGTGATTTTCATGTATAATATCTGCAACAACGCATGAAAGTCACATAAGACTACTCATTGTTTCATCCAAAACGTCGTCAGTTTTGTATATTCGCTGATGTTTTTTATCTCGTCCTCCACATTGTACTGGATGGTGAAGATCAAGGGAGACCGAGAGTTAATTGTCCATGGATTGTTGTGGTGGTAGTTGGTTATCCTTCCAATTCCAAGTACTCTTGGTGGTGGTTTCATAGAGACATACTACACATGAGCTACAAGAACAGTCTAGGCAGGTATGAAGGGGGGGAGGGTGGAGAAGAGGGATGGGTTGTAGAACGAGGAACGGATGAAGTAATGTGATCACTCCTGAACATACGACAAGTATGGCTTCTAACTTATATGGTAATATACCCGTATTGGGCGTTTCTTCTTCTTCTTTCTTCTTCTTCCTTCTTCTGCACATTTTTCCTCTAGCTGCAACACGGTTTTTTTTCACGTTTTAACTGTTTTCTGCTGTGCATTGGCACGTTTTTCCCCTCACTGTCCCAAACGTATTTTCTGCGCATTTGCATTTTTTTACCTTGAAAACCTTTTGCTTTAGTATCACCAGAGGTCATATGCACATCCACAAGGCTATGTGTGTTATAGTTCTACTTTTTTCTACTCCAGGTTCACGGCTCACTAACACCATCGTATACACAAGCTGTCTGGTCTGGGTCTGGTTATTACTTGTTTTTACAGTTTCTCTCTGAGTAAATGTGTTCATTGCTGTTTGACCTTTGTAACCCATTTGTATATAGTGGGCCCTATGAGTCATTACGCATCCCGAATGCGTGGCTCAGAAGACTTTGAAATTGTGGAATCTAACTACACAGGACTCACATCAACTTGTAGGGGAATTTCCTTGTTGCAAGGTATGCATAAAAAGTTAGTATATACAAACCATTCAAATGTAGCTAGGTCTGTTCGGGGCTGATCGCTGTACTCTGTTGCAATGCCTTTGATACATTATTAAAGTGATTACTCCTCCAAGCTCATTAATGCTATGTGCATTGAGATGAATATCCCGACTCTCAATACACATGTGCACTACACAGGTTGAGGAGTGAGTATCATGTGTCTCCATATCTAGTTCAACATGGCTGGGTAGTAAGCAATGTCATTGCATGTCACCAGAGAGAATGAGCCATCATACCCGCACATCAGTTCCTTTGGAATTGCACTGGAAAGTCATGGCAAGGACTGTATGTGAAATGTAGATCGCCCAGCTGTGACAATCAGCCTGCAAAAAAGTCAGCTCATGAAGACTGCAATAAAGTGCTGATCTGTGCAGACATAGGAAGGAACACACATTTTATCCGGACTGACGTACAGTTAGGTAGAGTAGCTATAGCTGGCTAAGGAGATTGGGACGGAAACCAAAACTATAGCAGCCTCCCAGTTGATAACTGACTGTTCGAAGTAGGAAATGTTGAGTCTCCTGCGCTCGGACACGAAATCGACACTGGCATGGACGGCCAACGTTGGCGTAACAGGTATGCCCTAGAACGTAGCCACTCCAAGAGGCAACAACCAAGCGCCCCAGCCACAGGATAATATAAAAGCCCATCTTTTACAGTTGGCAATCCACGCCCTTGAAACGTCTACAAGCTCCGCCCCCAAAGCGTGCGCACTGCATGCTGCCAAAACTGAACGTAACGTCCCACGCGCGCTTTATGAAAGTGCAAACATTCGGCGAACCGCGCGTGCGCGGTACCGCTAATTGATGGGCTGGGCTATTAGTATGCGTTACACACTCGTGATCTCCCGCTAGTAGCTCGCGGAGATCTGATCACTGGCTAGCTGCAGTAGTAGATAGCATGCGGGAGTCGATACACGCCTTCGTTGTGACATCTTGTTCCCCGATGTACACATATAAAGCTGATCAGTCGCTTGGTTTTCACGCCATAACTTCTGAACGACGGCACTTTTACGAAAATCGCCATGTTTTAAATCAAGCCAGTGTAGCCGTTGGTGTCGCACTATTTATACCTGTTTGTTGCGCAGCGTATGGTGGCAGAAACGTGTGTAAGAAAACGTGACATTGACAGACAGCGACCGACGGACCCTCGCAGGCGTATGCGCGCCGAGGGTTTTAATTATCAGGCACAAATCCCTGCGCCTGACTTCTTGACCCTACACCCGCCTCTATGAAGCATATTTGAGGCCAGCATTCACGGCGTCGGGCCTGCCGGAGTCGCCCCGTGCACCCGCTACAGTATTGGGGAACTGAAGAATACTGCCCTCTACAGTAGGATCAGCTTCCAGTGCTGGAGGTAAGTGCACTGTTGTATAGACCTAATTTTTCAGTAATAAACCATGGCCCTTAATGAAATTTATGGGAATGGAAAGGCATGTATAAACATCGTGCATCTCTCTTTTTCTAATCAAGTGGAATATTATGTCTGTTTGCCATCTTTGCCAAACGATTACCTGAAATTTTTGAAAATGGTCAGCAGAAGTGCTACGCTCCTGGTAGCCTTTATAAACTGGTGATGCCAGAGAGAGAAGTTGCATATGCTCTGCTGGTGAGGGCCAACAAGCCTGAAACAGCTGTCCAGAGCTCCCCATCTTTTTTTCTCTTGGCATCCCATGGTATTTCTACATGCATAGTCTACATGAAGCAGCTAAGAGAGGAGATGTGGCTAGGGTTGAGTTGTTTCTGGCATACAGTTGTCACAATGTCAACTCCAGAATCAGCCAGGTGAGTATAGTGCCCTCTATGCAGCCAAGGGTGATTAGCTATTGGTCAATCCAAGTTGTTGATACTTGCCAATATGACAGGTTTAGGAGGATATATATTTCTTTCTCAGCAAAAATTACATGTTCATTGGTAGCTATAATGTGGTACTACATCAGGGGACTGAATTTAAAGCAGTGTGTACACTCATAATATTACAACTTCACAGTAAGTAATGGTGGCTGTTTTAACAGCAGAACTTTTGGTTAACAAGAATTGTATAGGACACTGATTATACCTCTTGCAAAGGACCAAAAACTGTTACATTATTAATGAACGATGCAGGATAACGTCACACCACTCTACTCTGCTGTGACCTGGGGTCATGTGGCAATAATGAGACTACTGTGGGGAGGAGAGCTGACTGAACGTGGGCGTAAAGGTATGTACTGTCAATCATGCTTTTGGAGCTATAATAAATGAATTCGCGTTAGGTTTAGTTAATGGGATAGTAGTCTCTTGGAGGCTGTCCCTTGTAGCTATTCTGAGACCTCTAACTGTAATCTTCAACGAGCTTCTTGTTTCGTCTTTTTACCAAAGCTGGAGGTGTTCTATCTCCCTACAGGATGGGTTCAGTGTTCTGAATTCAGCCAGCCTGAACGGTTGCACTGAAATGGTGGACCTACTAGTCCAGGCAGGAGCTGATATCCACCTGGCCAGCTCTGACGTTAGTATCACATTATAGTAAGAGCTGTAGGAATAACCTTTAAAAAGGACCCTCCAACTTTAAGGACACCTATACAAAGGACATTTGACGTGTGTTCCCCATACTATTACTTCATTCTGTGCCTCTGGGTAAAGGTACCTGCAGAGGTATATAAGGTGGGAACATTAACATACTTTACAGCGTGCATTACAATGCAAGTACGTAGAGGGATGGAGAAAAGAGAGGCCGAATTCGGAATTAGCAGCTTCAATGTCTTCAGTATTAAAAGGTTTCACTTTGCTCATTACTCCTTATCCCTCCACACAGTATGGGGCGTTTCCTCTGGAGTTAGCTGCCCAGAAAGGACACACTCAGACTGTCCCAGAGACTTTTGGACTATGGAGCTAACCCCAACAAGCAGACCATTGTGATATAATGACCACATTTGACACTCGACATGCTACCTAGAATCAAATTTGATACTGTAGCTCCACCAGACTGAACGAGCCAATGTGAGTGCCACATTTATGAATGAAAAGCACTGAAGTGCAAACCCTCAGCGAACTGTGCATGCGCGGTACCGCTCTTTGATGGGCTGGGCTAAGCATGTGTTACTCGTGGTCTCCCACTGGTAGCTTGTGGAGAGTCTGACACGGGATAGCTACAGTAGTAGATAGCATGCGGGAGTTGATACACGCCCTTCGTTGTGACTTCTTGTGCCTTCTAGATACATAGACAGACCAAGTACTGTAACCCTCGCTGCATGCACGCCTACATGTCAGCTAATATCACACATTCACACAATTTTTGTTCTCTCGTTTTTGCTTTCCTTATTACGGAGTGAGATTGACTAACATCGGATTTTGTTGAGTACTGTGCATATGTCTCTCTTACTGATATTAACTGAAGAAGTCTCTCTTATCTCATATTTACAAAGGGTGGGAGTATTCCTCTGAGGAATGCCTCTATCTATGGACATACTGAGACAGTTCAGAGACTGTTGGAGGCGCGAGCTAACCCCAACCACCAGGACAAGATGATAGTATCGTGGCATTGTTTGCCAGCCCCCACCCCCTCTCTATGCACGCAAATTATGTGTATAATGTTTGACTACTTTTGTGGTGGGGTAGGAAAGTATATATCGTTATATATCCCTCAGTGACTGATTACATAGTCATACTCACACTACTGCAATATACTCTGAATATGTAAACTGCACGCTACCTAGTTGTTGACACATACATAATACTACTCAGTTTGGAGTTGGGTATTTTTTGTGGTTTAATTACCCCGGTCTGCTCCTACATACTGAGTGAGAGTTTACTGTGCCGTAGCACAGTGGTTTGAGGTTTACCTTGTGTTGTGTTGTAGATTCGAACCCCTACCAGCTGAGTTGCTCTGGTATAGCTCAGTTGGTATAGCGCTTGCCTAGACTGCAGAGTGTCGTGGGTTCAAATCCCACCCAGGGCAGCTTTTAGAAAGAGCTGTCCTGGGTGTAGTTGACTTGTTTGCTTTGCCTTGCCTTTCTACCTCGCTACCTAGTTGTTGACACATGTAAACTACCCCCCCCAGCAAATATCCTGTTGTGCATATAACTCACAGTCTTATATAAACACAGAATGGACGGACCCCACTTTTCGAAGCCTCATTCGAAGGTCATGTGGCAATAGTGAGACTACTGCTGGAGAAGAAAGCTGATGTCAACATCTGTGACAAGGTAAGAAACACAGATGACTTACATTGAATGGTGCAGAGCAACTCTGATTAATTACACAGGATGGTTGGAGTCCATTGTATGTAGCTAGTAAGGAAGGCCACACAGATGTAGTGGACCTACTAGTACAGACTGGAGCTGATCCAAACTTCAGAGCTGAAAAGGTAGAATTTTGTTGCCGTTGCAGTAGATTGTTGAACCCGCATATCTGACAACCTGCCTGAGGACCAGACAGTGTCAAGTAGTTCAGAACTTCACATTTTAAAAGTAACAAGAGATGGTTTTCGACTTACCACCACGACCTTGATCATAATTGTCACATATTATTGCGACACTCGTAAGTTTTTTTGAGCAACCAAGTAAGTTGTAGGTTGTAAGTTGGATGAACAATGAGCAACTTTTCACAGTGAAATAAAGGACTTTGTTTAATTAAGAGGCATCCTTATTTGGAGGTACATAGTTAGTATGGACCAGAACCAAGTGTCCCTGATAGAGAGGTGTCCTTTATTCAGAGGTGATATGTATAGGTTTGATGATGGCAAGTGTGCTCTATGAGCGCGCAGCACGAATAGAGCATACTTGCCATCATCAAACCTACTTGGTACACGTCTCTGTAGTAACTACAGAACAATGGATGCCGCCCTTTTTAGGAAAGTGTTGCGTAAGCGCTTGACAGCAAATTTGTACAGCTAAGTAGGTGTTACTACAAGCCAATAAATATACCTCATAATGCGTGGTTGCCAGGTAACGTGTATATACCAAACGACCAGAACCAATGTGTCTCCTGATAGAAAGGTGTCCTCCATTCAGAGGGTCCTTTTTCAGGTATCACTGTGTACTGTGTTGATATAGTGCAGACTGGTTGGACTCCTCTTCTCATTGCCTCTCTCAGAGGTCACGTGGCAGTAGACTATGAGACTCCTGCTGGAGAATGGAGCTAATGCAAACTAGCATAGTATGATAATAAATGTAGTGGGGCTCCTCTATTCAGGACACCAATAAGACAATGTGAGAAAATTTCCAGGAGTCCTTATTTCAATTGCCTGCAAGAACAGTTCTCTTCATTTTCCCCACTATATATAGTATGGAGGTGCAAACTGCTTGCTGAACCCGCCAAAAATGTGTTGCATTCCTCTAGTAGAGAGGTGGGACTTGGGCTAGTATAAGAATGAACGTACTACATCTCACAGTAAAGGGCAGATTCTGGCAATTTCTACCCCCCTTTGACTGTAATACACAAATGTGTACTACCATTTTGAACTGGTTATATTACGTTAACACTATCTTCCAAAAAGTCAATGAACAAAGCATCCAGTGAGTTAAAGAAAACAAACATTCCTAGGAGCATGGGCATCGGATATTATGCTGTGCATTGTTTACCTTGAATTGGAATTAAAAAAACTGACAAGTCTTTGGCGGTTAGGGTTTGCTCCTAACTGTAGAAGTTTCCGGACAACCTCAGTGTGTCCTTTTGCAGAAGCTACCGCAAGAGGAACATTTCCTTGCTGTTGAGGGTATAAACAGAGATAAAGTACAAGTTACAATAAATCTAGACAGTAAAACCTCTGACAAATGTATAAATATGCTCGTCAGGGACATACTGAGACTGTCCAGAGACTGTTGGAGTTTGGAGCTAACGTTAACTGCCAGGAAAAGGTTCTGACATTACTTCCTGTCATCCATGCAGTTTCTTTAATTCACAAGAGCCTGTTGTAAAACCAACTGATATTCTGTGCTCTGTATAATTTGGTCGCACTACTGCTAGCGGCTGGAGCCACTGACACTTAGCCTGTTCGTTTCATAACTAATGGTATTTGAGGGAACTCAAGTGGTCGAAAAGTTTCATTTCAGCAAATTGTTACAGATAAACCCGCTATGGTTGCTTGTGTGTATACCACTGTACACTTGGTCCCCACCACACTACTGTTACAAACTTCTCTTTGCTGAACATCTCACAATGCAGGATGGAAAAACAGGTTTGGACAAGGCCAGAGCTAAAAGTCACGGAACAGTGGAATCCCTACTATTTTCCATCAGTACCTAATGTTCTGTGTGGTCATTGTGAACTAAAGTATTATTACCCGGACGTAGAGTTTTGCGCGTGGGTTATATATTACCGGCGTTTCCCGCGTTCCAGGAGGCGTGCCTGGCCTGGCCTGAAAAATTGAGGAACGCCCTTTCCGAAAGTGTGCACGGCTAACTCTCGGTCGTCACAATGGGAAGCAGGATCTCTTCTCTACTGGTATGCTGATAGTAACTGTGTGTTTCGTTATTGCAGAGTGTCATACGTAGGTCGGTGAAATAGCCAGGGCAGCTCGACCTCTTCGCGTAACGGCATCGCTGTTGACATCCGTCTTTGCTTTAGTTACAGAACTTTCCGGAGAATAAGTGGCACCTTTCAGTAGCAAGTGACAATCTAACGCTGATGCGAAAAGTGGGCGTCCCCCGAAGTTTGCCAAAAACGTTTTCATCTGTATGTATTTTACGGAGGCAAATTCTCACAAAAAAGAGGTGGAAGTAATTTTCTGGTGGGATTAACTCACCAGCGGCTTGCTCCACCCCTCGCTCTTCCTCCCAGAGACCGTCTGTCAGGTCAGTGGAACGGAAGGTAACGCTTGGTCCATCTTCTTCGTTAATTAAGCTGGATGGTTGGTGGATATGTACATATAATGTCCTAAGCATGTGATTTGCAATAACATTATTCATGAACCTTTATAAGGCATATACTACAAACTATCAGCTTTTTGCTTCATTGCCCCTTTCTCCCTGTGGAACGTGGGTCTGGCCAGTATATACATTTTGGAAGGCCAGAAGTATGTCATGTACGAAACAATGGTACGGCAGTTCAGTGTATATAGAACAGGTTGGTTACTGCCGTGCAAGGGACACTGCATAGTAAAGTGTAAAGAGTAGCTATTACGCCAAGTCAATTCGCATGGTTGATAGGCTCAGTGTATTATAGCACATGCCCTTCCATAAAACAACATGCGTATCGCAGCTTCACCTGGTGCGATAATAATAATTAACCCTCGGCGCGCATGCGCAGCGAGGGTTACTGTAGTGTCTGTCTACGACTCGACTATTCTCGCACTACAGGCCACGAGGCGGCTTATGAACGATACCAACAGCTTTAGCGGTACATGGGCTAGAAAGTTAAAATGGCGATTTTGCTGAAACGACTGCGTTCGAGAGCGACAAACTGACACGGTCGCGGACAGCGTTGCGTGGCCCAACCCATCAATAAGCGGTGCGCATGCGTGTATTAGACGCAGTATGCTGGCTCACCTCGACCTGATCCGCTTGCTCTGTGTACCTTGAAGGCACAAGAAGCCACATTGAAGGGTGTGTATCGACTCCCGCATGCTATCTACTACTGTAGCTAGCCAGTGTCAGACTCTCCGCAAGCTACTAGCGGGAGACCGCGAGTAAACGCCAATAGCCCAGCCCATCCATTAGCGCGTACGCAGTTCGCCATCTTTACAGGTGAAACAAGGTTTGCAGGGTGCTTATGCACTAGTTCGGGGTGGTTCAAGCGTATCGAACCTCCTCGAACATCGAGGGTTTGCACTTTAATTAACCCTCGGTGCGCAGGGTTGGTTTGCTGTGTGTGTGTGTGTGTGTGTGTGTGTCGACGCTTATTCTGGCACTACAGGCCACGAGGTGGCTAATGAGCGATACCAACGGCTTCAGAACTACGCGAACCTGAAAATTCCCGAAACGACTGCGTTCGAGAGATATGCCGTGAAAACGAGCCAAACCTCGTCCTGATCCGCTCGGTCTGTGCACCCTGGAGGCACCATAATATGTCACAACGCAGGGCGTGTATCGCCTCTCGCATGCTATCTAGTAGTGTAGTTAGCCCGCGTCAGACTGCGCGAGCTGGCAAGAGACTATGGGGTGGTATTCGTGTCAGTATTCAAACGTCGATTTTGCCGAGGCATTTCCGTTTTGCCGCGGCAAAATTAAACTGCCGCGGCAATTGCCCCGGAAAAACCTGGGCCGAAAAATCCGGGACATTTGCCGCGGCAAGAATAACTAGCTGGGCCATGTTCAATCGTGTCAGTATTCTTGTCGTTGCCGGGCCTTTTGCCGCGGCAAAAGTGCTCTTGCCTCGGCAAATTGCCATTTGCCGCGGCAATAGACCAGTTTCACAGTGGGCGGAGATAATTGAACGTGACGTCACATCCGGAGTCCCGTTCTGGCTCCAGCAATGTATTGAGAAACTGGAACCGTCCGTACTTAGAGCGGCGCAGCACGTAGCTCTTAGGAACAAGCTAGAGCGTCCGTTCTTTTTCTCACGCATATACTACAGTTACTGCAATATCGCAAAAGTAACTTATAAATAGAGCATACCGTAAGAGCTACGTGCTGCGCCGCTCTAAGTACTGACGGTTCCAGTTTCTCAATACATTGCTGGAGCCAGAACGGGACTCCGGATGTGACGTCACGTTCAATTATCTCCGCCCACTGTGAGTGTGAAACTGGTCTATTGCCTCGGCAAATGGCAATTTGCCGAGGCAAGAGCACTTTTGCCGCGGCAAAAGGCCCGGCAACGACAAGAATACTGACACGATTGAACATGGCCCAGCTAGTTATTCTTGCCGCGGCAAATGTCCCGGATTTTTCGGCCCAGGTTTTGCCGGGGCAATTGCCGCGGCAAAACGGAAATGCCTCGGCAAAATCGACGTTTGAATACTGACACGAATACCACCCCATAAATACCACCCCATAAGAGACCACGAGTGTAACAGCTAAAACTAAACCCAGTCCATCAATTAGTAGTACGGCGCATGCGTTTACTTACGCGTGCGCGTCACAGTGCGCCGAGGGTTTACACTTCAGTGCTTTCAGTCATTTTCCACCTTCTAGACCGGTGACCCCAATGACATATCTCTGAGCCTCAGAGGTCTGTATGGCTATCAGAATGTGGTGATCCACACAGCCCAGGTCCTGGGCTCTGGATCCTATGGCAAGGTGGTGAAGGCAACACTGGATAAAAAGCCATGTGCTGCTAAAATCCTCCATCGAGTCTTCATTGACTCCCAGGACCCTGGACTCTCTGACTTCATCTCTCGATTTGAGCAGGAGTGCCAGATCCTGCGAGACCTGAAACACCCCAACATTGTCCAGTTCCTGGGTGTGGTCCAAGACCCCACCACCAACAAGCCCATTCTCCTCATGGAGCTGATGAAAGGACAGTCTGACACACTTTCTGGAGAGCTCGCCAACCGACATACCCTACCATGTCCAAGTGAACATCTCCCACGACATAGCTCTAGCAGTGGCTCACCTGCACAGGAATGGCATCCTCCATCGAGACCTGTCCAGCAACAACATCCTCCTGAATGCCAGCCACCAGGCCAAGGTGACCGACTTTGGCATGTCCAAGATCGCAGCCTCCAATCCCTCCATGACCCGCAGTAAGGTGACCAAGTGTCCAGGAACACTGGTCTACATGCCACCAGAGGCCCTTCGTCG
>CASHTH010000491.1:0-36343 GCA_030341885.1 Geodia barretti
TCAACCGCTTTCACTATGCATTCAGCGACCTGTGAGAAATGCGGGTAGGTGTATCTGCGTACAGGTGGATGCCTGCAGGTCAGTCTGCCGGGCCTCCGGGGCCATGGCCGCTTTTCAGGAGGATCTCCCACCGTGATTGAGCGTTATACCCGGCCCCGCATGGGGCAGATCTGGTCTCCGGAAAACAAGTTCCGGAAGTGGTTGGAAGTGGAGTTGGCTTGTGTGGACGTCCTGGCTGAGCGGGGTGTGATCCCACGAGCCGCTCGGGTGATTCGGGAAAAGGCCGACTTCGACGTGTCCAGGATCGATGAAATTGAGCGCGAGGTCAAACATGACGTGGTCGCCTTTACCACCTCGGTGGCCGAGCACGTGGGTCCGGAGTCCCGATATGTTCACTACGGTCTGACCTCCTCCGACGTGGTGGATACGGCCCTGGCTCTACAGCTCAAGGAGGCTTCGGAGATACTGACCGAGGGACTGGCCGGGTTCCTGAAGGTGCTGGAAAGGCGTGCGCATGAGTTCAAGAGAACGGTCATGGTTGGCCGGACTCACGGCATTCATGCCGAACCGACCACGCTGGGCCTCAAGCTGGCCGTGTGGTACGAAGAAGCCCGCCGCAATCAGAGGCGGCTCCGGGCCGCGGCCGAATGCGTTCGTGTGGGCAAGTTGTCTGGAGCCGTCGGGACCTTTGCCCACCTCGATCCCACAGTGGAGGAAGCCGTTTGCCGGAGCCTGGGACTGCAGCCCGATCCGGTTTCGACCCAGATCGTGCAGCGCGACCGGCATGCCGAATACTTGTCGGCTCTGGCTCTGATTGCGGCCAGCCTGGAGAAGATCGCCACCGAAGTCCGGGGGCTGCAGCGCACCGAGGTTCGTGAGGTCGAGGAGTACTTCTCAGCCGGGCAGAAGGGCTCTTCGGCGATGCCGCACAAGAGGAATCCCGTGACCTCCGAACAGATATCCGGCCTGGCCCGGGTGGTGCGCTCCAATCTGCTGGCCGGCCTGGAAAACATCACGCTGTGGCACGAGCGGGACATTTCCCACTCTTCGGTGGAGCGTGTGATTCTGCCGGATTCAACCATACTGGTCGACTATCTGTTGGCACGGACCACGCGGCTGCTGGAAAAACTGCTGGTCTACCCGGAGCGCATGGTGGAGAACCTGAATATGACGAAGGGGCTGATCTTTTCCGGCCAGCTTCTCCTCGACCTCACCCGCAAGGGCGTCAGCCGAGAGGAGGCCTATCGATGGGTGCAGCGAAACGCCATGCGCGTCTGGTCGGAGAGGGTGGATTTCAAGAGCCTGGTCCTTCAGGACGAGGAGATTCTCCAACATCTGTCCCGCTCCGAGATCGAAACCAGCTTCGGTCTGGAGCACCAGTTGCGCCACGTGGATGCCGTATTCGAACGTGTTTTCGGTGGATGAGCGGTTTTCGGGAAAGGATCAGGAAAGCTCCATGCGGGCTAGAGTTTACGTCAGTCTCAAGAAAAGCGTTCTGGACCCCCAGGGCAAGACCATCCACCACAGTTTGCAGAATATCGGCTTTCGAAAGATTACCGAGGTGCGGCAGGGGAAATTTTTCGAAATCGACTTTGCCTCCGAGCTGACTCGGGAAGAAGTTCGGGCTGAAGTCGAAAAAATAGCCGAGGACGTTTTGACCAACCCGGTCATTGAGGAATTCAGCTACCAGATCGAGTAGTTCCGTCCGGCATGGAGGGAGGCGGTCGTGGCAAAAGGAAGTCCCCTCCTCCACGGCCAACCCTTGCTGCGACCGGTTTCCAGCGGATGGTTGAAGATGAAATTCGGGGTCCTGATTTTCCCGGGCAGCAATTGTGAGCACGATGCCTATCACGCCGTTCGCAAGGTGCTGCAGCAGCCGGCTGAGTTCATCTGGCATCAGTCCACCGACCTCAAGGATTGCCAGGCCATCATCGTTCCCGGGGGATTTTCCTACGGAGATTACCTGCGCACCGGGGCCATTGCCCGTTTCTCTCCGGTGATGGGGGCGGTTCGGCGTTTCGCCGACCGGGGCGGATTGGTCCTGGGCATCTGCAACGGCTTCCAGATTCTGTTGGAGTCGGGGCTGCTGCCGGGAGCCATGCTGAGAAACCGGGGGTTGAAGTATGTGTGTCAACAGGTCTCGATTCGGGTGGAGAACGCGCGGACTCCCTTTACCGGCCTGGCCAGGGAAGGCGATGTCTGGACCATCCCCATCGGGCACATGGAGGGCAACTACACCCTTGACTCCGAATCTCTCCACACCTTGGAGACAAATCGGCAGGTGGTATTTCGCTACTGCACCCCGGACGGTGAGATTGCCCCCGGCTCCAATCCCAACGGCTCGGTGGCCAATGTGGCCGGGATCTGCAATCCCCGTGGCAACGTGCTGGGAATGATGCCCCATCCGGAAAGAGCCAGCGAACCGCTGCTGGGAAGCGAGGACGGGATGCTGCTTTTTCAATCGATGATTCATGCAAGCCAATCCGCCGATGACACCTGAGGTCCTGGAGCAGCACAACCTGACCGAAGCCGAATACGACCGCATTCTGTCGATCCTGGGCCGTCCGCCCAACCTGACGGAACTGGGGATCTTCAGTGTCATGTGGAGCGAACACTGCAGTTACAAGAGTTCCAAGCTCCATTTGAAGCGGTTGCCGACTCAGGGCCCCCAGGTGCTGCAGGGACCCGGCGAGAACGCCGGGATCGTCGATATCGGGGACGGCTACGCGGTGGCCTTCAAGATAGAGTCCCACAACCACCCCAGCTTCGTAGAACCCTACCAGGGAGCGGCCACCGGCGTCGGGGGGATTTTGCGCGACATCTTTACCATGGGCGCCCGTCCCATTGCCGCCATGAACTCCTTGCGCTTCGGGCCGCCCGACCAGCCCCGAAACCGGCGCATCATGGAGGGCGTCGTGGCCGGAATCGCCGGATACGGCAACTGTTTCGGGGTGCCTACCGTGGGTGGGGAAGTTGTGTTTGGGGAATGTTACTCCCAAAACCCCCTGGTCAATGCCTTTGCCCTGGGGCTGTTCCGGAAGGATCGGATCTTTTACGGGAAAGCCGTGGGAATCGGGAATCCGGTGCTCTACGTCGGTTCCAAAACCGGTAGGGACGGGATTCATGGGGCCACCATGGCTTCGGCCGAGTTCGATGAAGCCTCGGAGAGCAAGCGCCCCAATGTGCAAGTCGGCGATCCCTTTCTGGAGAAACTGTTGCTGGAAGCCTGCCTGGAGTCGATGAAGACGGGCGCCGTGGTGGGTATCCAGGACATGGGGGCCGCCGGACTGACCTGTTCCACCTGTGAGATGGGGGGGCGGGCGGACACCGGGATTGAGATCGATCTGGCGAAGGTGCCTCAGCGCGAGCAGGGCATGACTCCCTATGAGATCATGCTGAGCGAATCCCAGGAGAGGATGCTTCTGGTGGCGGAACGGGGGAGGGAAGAGGAGATTCTCCGGATCTTCCGAAAGTGGGAGATCGACGCCGTCACGATTGGAAAGGTCACCCGGGACGGGATGCTCCGCATCCTGGACCGGGGAAAGAAAGTGGCCGAAATACCCAATCGAGCCTTGACCGATGAGGCCCCCGTTTACCGGCGACCGGTGGCGGCCCCCGCGCCGCCCTCGCCGGAGCCGGCCCCGCCGTCCGGGTCCCTGTCCCTGGATTGGGGCAAGGTCCTGGAATGCTTTCTGGGTTCTCCCAACCTGAGCTCCCGGGAGTGGGTCTATCGCCAATACGACCACATGGTGCGGACCAATACGGTTCAGGCTCCCGGCGCCGACGCGGCGGTGGTTCGAGTCAAGAACACCCGGAAGGCCCTGGCCATGAGCCTGGATGGCAACGGCCGTTACTGCCGTCAGGACCCTCGGGTGGGAGCCCAGTTGTCGGTGGCCGAGAGCTGCCGCAACCTCGTCTGTGCCGGAGCCCGTCCCCTGGCGGCCACCAACTGCCTGAATCTGGGCAATCCGGAAAAGCCCGAAATCATGTGGCAAGTGACCCAGGTGGTTGAAGGGATCGCCGAAGCCTGCCGCGCCCTGGAAACTCCCATCACCGGCGGAAACGTCAGCTTGTACAACGAGACGCTGGGGGAGGGTATCGACCCCACTCCCGTCATTGGAATGGTGGGGTTGATCGAGCCGCTTTCTCGCCTTCGGGGCTCCTGGTTTCTCCAGGAGGGCCATCGGATCGTCTTGCTGGGTCCGCTGGTTGGCCAGCCGACGAGCTATTCGAGCGCTGTGCGCCGCAACCTGGCGAAGCTGCGGCGCTTGCAGGAAACGGGCGGAGATGTCTATACCCGGTGGGTCCGTGCGCTTCCCTGTCCGCCCCTGGACCTGGACCTGGAGGTTCGCGTTCAGAGGACCTGCCGGGAGGGCATCGAGAACGGCTTGATTCTCTCCGCTCACGACTGTTCGGAGGGGGGATTGGCAGTGGCCCTGGCGGAGATGGGCTTTTCCCGCTTTGGCGGCAGGACTCTGGGGGCTGAGATCCGGTTGCCCGCGGCCGAAGAGGTGGGAGAGGTGTTGTTCGCAGAATATCCCTCCCGGATTCTGGTCACTGTTGAGACGGAAAACCTGGCAGCCCTTGAGAGGATTGCGGCGCTCCAGGGCGTGCCGGTGACTTTTCTGGGACAGGTGGTTCCGGAAGTGTTGAGCCTGCGTAGCACAGATTCCACCGTCATCGAGAAATCGATGGTCTCCCTGGAGGAGACCTGGAGGAATTGTCTGGGAGGTTTGTTCGCCGATCCATTATAATTTTCCGGTAGCGCCGCCCGTCATCCGTGTGATCAGTCCCACCAATGGCACAGGCTGCGGTCCGGACAAAATGAGGTGTCCCTGGGGAACCAATGCTTGACAAGTTTCGGGAAGAGTGCGGAGTCTTTGGGGTTTTTGGACATCGTGAGGCGTCCCGGATCGCCTATCTGGGCCTGTACGCCCTTCAGCATCGGGGCCAGGAGAGCGCGGGAATCGTCTCGACCGATGCCAACGACCTCCACAGCGAGACGGGGATGGGCCATGTGGCCGACATCTTTACCCAGTCTCGCCTGGAGAATCTGAAGGGGGAGACGGCCATTGGCCATACCCGCTACTCGACGGCGGGTGAGAGCGCGGCGAAAAACGCCCAGCCCCTGGTGGTTTCCTGCAGCCAGGGGGAGTTGGCGCTCTGTCATAATGGGAACCTTATCAATGCCTTGCAGGTGAGGGGCCAGCTCGAGAAGTCCGGCTCGATCTTTCAGTCCACCAGCGATAGCGAGGTCATTCTTCACCTCATTGCCCGATCCCGCCAGGGAACCATCGAGGACGCCATCCAGGAAGCGCTGTCGCAATTGACAGGGGCCTACTCGCTGATTTTCCTGACCCACGAAAAAGTCATTGCCGTTCGGGATCCGCGGGGATTCCGTCCCCTCAACCTGGGCTGGCTGGACGGCTCTCCGGTGCTGGCGTCGGAGACCTGTGCCTTTGACCTCATCGAGGCCCGGTATGACCGGGAAGTCGCCCCCGGGGAGATGCTGACGCTTTTCAAGGGCGGGATCCGGTCTCGCCAGATCTCGCCGCCGCGGCCTCCTTCCTTTTGCGTCTTCGAGCACGTCTACTTTTCCAGGCCCGACAGCCAGATCTTTGGCCGGTCCGTTTACGAAAGCCGTCAGCTCCTGGGGCGATGCCTGGCGCAGGAGCAGCCGGTGGAGGCCGACATCGTCGTACCAGTGCCGGATTCCGGAGTGGCTGCGGCCATCGGCTTCTCCCATGAATCGGGGATCCAGTTCGAATTCGGACTTATCCGCAACCACTATGTCGGCAGGACCTTTATCGAGCCCAAGCAGTCCATTCGCCATTTCGGGGTCAAGATCAAGTTGAATCCGGTGGCGGCGTTGATCCGGGGGAAGCGAGTCGTTCTGGTGACGACTCCCTCGTGAGGGGCACGACCAGCCGCAAGATAGTCAAGATGGTCCGGGATGCCGGCGCCCAGGAAGTCCATGTGCGGATCAGTTGCCCACCGACGATCTCCCCCTGCTTTTACGGGGTGGACACGCCTACCAAGAAAGAGTTGATTGCGTCCAGCCATTCGGTGGACGAAATTCGCAAATACATCCAGGCGGATACCTTGGGATATTTAAGCCACGAAGGCATGCTCCGCGCTTGTGGTGTGGAAGAGGGCCAAGGCCACTTCTGCTCGGCTTGCTATACTGGCAACTATCCGGTGCCTTTTCCTCAGATGCCTGCGGTCGAGACTGCCTGAGCCGGTCCTGGCGGCAGGGCCCCCAACGGTGGGCGCCGCCCCTTGTCCGCGGGAGCGAAGCTTTTTCTAGCCCATGACTGCCAAGACCGTCTTTGCCTACCGGGACGCCGGTGTGGATATCGACCGGGCCGATGCCGCCAAGAAACGCATCAAGGCGCTGGCCCGCCAGACCTTTACGCCTGAGGTGGTCAGCGAGATCGGCGCCTTCGGCGGACTCTTCCGCCTGGAAAGAGGGCGTTCGACCCGGCCCATCCTGGTGTCCAGTGTGGATGGTGTCGGGACCAAGCTCAAGATTGCCTTTGCCACCGGGATCCATCACACCGTGGGCAGGGATCTGGTGGCTCACTGTGTCAACGACATCCTGGTTCAGGGAGCCGCGCCCCTCTTCTTCATGGACTACATCGCAACCGATCGGATGGAACCGGAGATCATCGCCAAGGTGGTGGAGGGGATAGCCGCCGGTTGCCGGGAGGCGGGATGTGCCCTGCTGGGCGGGGAAACGGCCCAGATGCCGGGGTTCTACTCCAGCGGGGAGTACGATCTGGCCGGTTTCATCGTGGGACTGGTCGATCAGTCGCACCTGCTGGACGGACAACGCATCCGGCCGGGAGATGCCATCCTGGGACTGGCATCGACGGGGTTGCACACCAACGGTTACTCCCTGGCACGGAAGTTGTTGTTCGAGGTGGGCGGCTATGAGGTGAGTACCCGGCTTTCCCCGTTGACGCTTCCCTTGGGAGAAGTACTGCTGCAGCCCCATCGAAGCTATCTGTCCCTGCTGAAACCGCTGCTGGATCGGGGATGTCTCAGCGGGCTGGCCCACATCACCGGGGGGGGATTGACTGACAATCTCCCGCGCATTCTCCCCGGCGGCTGCTCGGCTCACATTCAACTGGAATCCTGGCCCGAGCCACCCATTTTCGGCGTGCTTCAGAAGCTGGGGCAGATCGATGAGGCCGAGATGCTGCGTACCTTCAATATGGGTATCGGCATGGCGCTGATCGTTCCGCCCGCGGAAGTGGCCAAGGTGGAAGAACATCTTGCCCGGAGCCGGGAGCCGGTATACCGGATCGGTAACATCCGTTCGGGGAAACGTCGGGTTTGCTACAGCCGGTAAAGGCAGCGGCGGGTCGCGTTGTTGGTTGCCGGTAGCCGGGCCTTCCGGATGGGTGGGCGTCAGGTGAAACGTCTTGCGATCTTGCTGTCCGGGCGCGGCTCCAACTTCGAGGCCATCGCCGACAGTGTCCAGGAGGGCCGTTTGCCGGCCCGCGTCGAGTTGGTGGTCAGCAACCTGGCCTCGGCCGCCGGACTGGAAAAAGCACGGCGGCGGGGTTTGAAAACGGTCGTCATCCCCTCCGCAGGGGTGTGGCTCGGGAGGACTATGACCGGCGCCTGGTCGAGGAGTTGTAAGCGGCACCGGGTGGAGCTGGTTTGCCTGGCCGGGTTCATGCGGATCCTCAGTCCCTTCTTCGTCCGGTCCTTTCCCAACCGAATCCTGAACATCCATCCCTCCCTGCTGCCGGTCTTTCCCGGACTGCATCCCCAGCGTCAGGCGCTGGAGTCCGGGGTCCGCTTCTCGGGCTGCACCGTCCACTTCGTGGATGAAGGGGTGGATTCGGGTCCCATTCTGCTGCAGGCCGTGGTGCCGGTACTGGAGTCCGATGACGAAGAGTCCCTGGCCCAGAGGATCCTGGTGGAAGAGCATCGGCTCTATCCCCGGGCGATCGGCATGGTGGTCGGGATGAAGTGCGCCTGGAAGGCCGACGGGTGGTCCGCGGGTCCTGACTGCCGGATCGCAGAGCCCTGGCTACTGCTTAGCCGGCCCCCGCGCTACCGTGCGGATCATTCGAGAAATAACGGACGATCGTTAATGAAGACGAACCACAAATGGACACAAATGAACACGAATAATCCTGTTAATCCTGTGCATCGATGTTAATCAAAAATCTACCAGTGTTCGACACCGAGACCAGACGTCGGAATCGTTGGGTGTCACTTCGTATCCTTATGTGGGTAACCCTTTAACCGATTTTTCTTCACCCGACCCCAGAGTTGTTTCGTGTAAGTAGAGGGGAATGGCTTAACCGTGACTGTTGAGGAACAACTGACCTTCCTGCAACAGGGAGTCGCCGAGCTGATTCGACCGGAGGAGCTTCGAGCCCGGCTGGTTGGCTCGGCTGAAACCGGAAGGCCATTGCGGATCAAGGCCGGTTTCGATCCGACGGCGCCGGACCTGCATCTGGGCCATACGGTGATGCTGCGCAGCATGAGGCGTTTTCAGGACCTGGGCCACACGGTCATCTTCCTGATCGGCGACTTCACCGGTTTGATCGGGGACCCCTCCGGGCGTAGCGCCACCCGCAAGCCTTTGAGCCGGGAGGAGGTGGCGGAGAATGCCGAGACCTACAAGCAGCAAGTGTTCAAGATCCTGGATCCGGAAAACACCATCATCGACTTCAACAGCCGTTGGATGACGCTCTTCAGCAGCGAGCAGTTTCTCAAGTTGGCCTCCCGCTACACCGTGGCCCGCATGCTGGAGAGAGACGACTTCAGCAAGCGCTTGAAGAAGTCACAGCCTGTCGCCATTCACGAGCTCATTTATCCCCTGGTTCAAGGGTACGATTCGGTGGTGTTGCAGGCCGACGTGGAAATGGGCGGCACCGATCAAAAATTCAATCTGCTGGTGGGGCGGGAACTGCAGAGGGAATATGGACAGGAACCCCAAGTGCTGCTGATGCTGCCGCTGCTGGAGGGATTGGACGGGGTGCAGAAGATGTCCAAGTCCTTGGGAAACGCCATTGGGATCCAGGAACCGGCTTCGGAGATCTTCGGGAAGGTCATGTCGATTTCGGATGCCCTCATGTATCGCTACTACGAGCTCTGTACCGACCTGAGCTCGTACGAGATCGACCGAATCCGAAAACAGGTGGCAGAAGGCAGCCTGCATCCCAAGGCTGCCAAGGTGGACCTGGCCAAAAGCATCGTGCGGGAGTTTCATTCGCGCCAGGCCGCCGACCGGGCCGAGGAAGAGTTCCATCGCATCCATTCTCAGAGGCTGGTCCCCGATCGGATGGAGGAGAAAAGGCTGCCGGTTTCTACGGAGCGGCTACGGCTTTCGAAAGTGATGGTACGGGTGGGGCTGGCCCCCTCGGTGGGCCAGGCCGTTCGTTTGATCACCCAGGATGCGGTATCCCTGAACCATCAGAAGGTCACCGACGTCAAGGCGGAGATGGATTGTTCCCGACCCTCCTCCTCTGTCCTGAAGGTGGGGAAGCGCGGCTTCGTGAAGGTGATTGTCGGGTGAGCCTGCCGGGAGCGGAACCGTGGGAATCACGGGATCTCCCCGGTTTTTTTGAGGGAGGCGGGTCGTCGCAGTCCATCCTGCCAAACCTCTGAATCGTATTTCCGGATCGGGACTCATTTTTCCGTTTTGCCCATTCGGTCCTTCCCCGAAATCAGGGGGATCACTCGTCATGGTGCTCATCGGTTGACAGGGTAACGATGGTTGGAGTAACCTTGCTCGTGAAGTCACAGAAACCATGACAATTCTTGGGAAGCGGGAGGAACAATGAGAAACGCAGTGCTGATTTTCTTGCTGGCGGTTGCGCTGACAGGCGGCCATCTCATGGCGGGTGAGGCCTTGACGGGACACATCTCGGATGCCAAGTGCGGCGCTGCCCACGTCGACCATTCCGCCAAGTCGATCGGTTGCGTCACGGGGTGTGTGAATGGCGGTGAGAAGCCCGTGTTCGTCACGGGAGACAAGAAAGTCCTCCAGATCGCCAATGCCGACAAGGTGATGGCCCATCTCGGCCACAAGGTGGAGGTCACCGGCAAGGTGATGGACGGAACCCTGACCATCAAGTCGGTGAAGCACCTGGCCCCTTAAGGGTTGCACCCGACGGCAATCTTCCGGGGTAGGCGATTCGGCCTTGCCCCGTTTCCTTTCTGCAGGTCGCTGACCGGCTGAGTCCCCGTTGCGCCAGGGGTGCGACGGGGGCCGTAGTTTCCTCCAAGGCAGTCCCTTGCCCCCCCCTATCTCATTTTGTGGAACTGCATCCTCCGACCCGGGGAGTTGGAGCCCAGCCCCTCAGCTTGTGCCATAATGGTTTCATGTTCAAAATTCTCTCCCTCTTCCTCCTCCTTCCCTTGATAGAGTTGGCCCTGCTGATCGAGATCGGCAGCCACATCGGCACACTGGCCACCGTGGCGCTGATCCTCGCCACCGGGGCCTTGGGCGCCTTTCTCGCACGCAGCCAGGGGCTGGAGGTTCTGCGACAGTTGCGGGTGGAAACGGCAGCTGGACGACTCCCGGCGGACCCGCTGGTTGACGGGGTGATCATCCTGCTGGCGGGCGCCGTTCTGCTGACTCCGGGAGTCCTGACCGACATCCTGGGCTTCTTGTGCCTGATTCCGGCGTTCCGGCAATTTCTGAAAGCGATGCTTTGGCGAAAGTTGAGGCATTGGGGTGGAACAGAATCGGGTTCAGGTCTCAGTCAACCTTTAGCATTTTAGCGGACACTCTGCATCGGGCGCGGCAGGCCATGCAATCCTCAGAGGCTTCAACCGATGTGGTCGTCGACAGCCGGACCGGCCTGGTCTGGAGCCGCCGAGACAATGGACGACGCCTCAACTGGCATGATGCCGCCGGCTGCGCGCAGAATCTGGATTTGGGCGGCTTTCACGATTGGCGCTTGCCGACTCTCGAGGAGCTCCATGGGCTGTGGGACCCGCCCCGCCGCACCATTCGAAAGCCCTTTGAATTGACCGGAGCCTGGGTGTGGAGCGGCACCCGGGCCGGGGCCGACCATGCCTGGTGTTTCTACTACGCCATCGGGATGCGGGTGCGCTATCCGCTCAATGTGTCCTATGATTTGAGGACCCTGTTTGTGAGAGACGCCTAGGATCCTGCGCGGCAGAAAATTTTTCAGGGACAGCCTTTCATAAAAAGGACGATATTCTGCAAGTAATAGGGCATAGGAGTCTCTTTACAGCAGATACTGAACCATTTATAGGGATCATAGGCCATCTTGAAGCCTCGATAGCCCTCTGCGGCGCAGACTCCTAGATGGGATTCCTCACCGGGTTCCAGATTAGCCGGGAGTGCCGTGCGAACCGGCTGGGCGGGATTCGGTCGCGGAAAGGAGACAAAATGCTGGGCAGCCAGGTGATCGCCCAACTCTTGAAAACGGGAAGGAGTGGAGCAGGTGTTCTGCTTTCCACTGACTCCGATCCTCGACGCCTTGACCGAGGCCGGCATCCGGCTGATCGTGGCCCGTCAGGAACGGGTAGCGGGCAACATGGCGGACGGCTTCTCGCGAACCACTTGCGGGGACCGAATCGGGGTGGTGACGGTGCAGCAGGGTCCGGGAGCCGAGAACGCCTTCGCCGGCATCGCCCACGCCTATACCGATTCGAGCCCCATCCTCTTCCTTCCGGGTCATCCCGGGCGAAACCAGGTTGGCGTCCCACCCACCTTCGGAGCACTGGAGAACTACCGGGCCACCACCAAGTGGGCCGACCGGATCCCGGCGGCGGCCGCCATCCCTGGCCGGATGGCGCGGGCTTTTACCGCCTTGCGTTCGGGGCGGCCCGGCCCGGTCCTTCTGGAGATTCCGGTGGACGTGGCCGAGGAGGAGTTTCCGGGGCCCCTGGAGTACCAGCCGGTGCCGAAAATAGGGACCGCTGGAGACCCCGCGGCTGTCAGGGAGGCGGTTCGGTTGCTGCTGGCCGCCAAGCGGCCGCTCATCTGGGCAGGGCAGGGGGTTTTCTACGCCAAGGCTTCCAGTGAGCTGGAGCAGGTGGCGGAGCAGGTGGCGGCGCCGGTGATGACCTCGCTCCAGGGCAAGAGCGCCTTCAACGAGACGCACCCCCTGGCCCTGGGGACGACCGGATACAGCCAAACCGCCATGGTGGGCGAGCACCTGGCGGCCAGCGATGCCCTGTTTGTCATCGGGGCCAGCCTGACCCGTTCCCTGTTCGCCCCCACCATTCCCAGCGACGGAAGGGTGCTGATTCACGCCACCCTGGACTGGAAGGATCTGAACAAAGGCTATCGGCCGACGTGCCCATCCTGGGAGACGCCAAACTGGTCCTGCGGCAGATGCTGGAGGAGATCGGCCGCCAGTCGGGGAATGGGGAAAGGGAGGCTCGGCGCCAATCGGTCCAGGCCGGCATAGCCAACCTTCGGAAGGCCTGGCAGGCCCGCTGGGCGGGCAAGCTCCAATCCTCCCAGGTTCCCATCAACCCCTATCGAGTCATCGGGGAGCTGATGAAAGCGGTGGACCCGGCCTCAGCCATTGTCACCCACGATTCCGGCTCCCCCCGAGATCAGATCGCTCCGTTTTATGAGGCGGTCACTCCGCGCGGCTACCTGGGGTGGGGAAATTCGACCCAATTGGGATTTTCCCTGGGCGCCGCCATGGGGGCCAAGCTGGCGGCTCCGGACAAGCTGGTGGTGACCTTCATGGGAGATGCGGCCTTTGGGATGGTCGGCATGGATCTGGAGACCGCGGTGCGGGAACACATCCCCATCCTGATTCTTCTGGTGAACAATTCTGCCATGGGCGGCTACGAGCAGTACATCCCCAAAGGCTGCCATTGAGGGTCGCGTCAAATTCCTGTCCGGGAACTACAGCCAGGTGGCTCGGGGGCTGGGGGCCTACGCCGAGCGGGTCGACCGTCCGGAGGCGGTACAGGCCGCCTTGCAACGGGGAATAGCCGCAACCCGGGAGGGACAGCCGGCCCTGCTGGAGTTCATCACCTGTGAGGAAAGGGAAATTGCCAAGCGCTAGCCCACCCTGCCTGACGCCCTGCCTAACCTGAAACAATTGAGGGTTATCCAAAAAGGCAAAAAGAGTTATCCACGAAGTTACACGAAGGACCACGAAGGCGTTGAGGTTAACCGCGACGGGATGCCAAGGTCGCGACGGGATGGTCGATTTCTGATTGTCACACTCTGGTTTGATCCGTACGGTACGGCGGGGGCAGGGCTCGCGGACAAACGGGAGTTTCCCAAAGGGCGCCCGTCGGCTTTCAGAGAAGTCGCCCGCCGGATACCCTCCAGCGCACCATCGAGACGACACCCCCCGGGAGCGCGGGCGTCTCGCCCGCATGCTATCCCCTTGGGTTGCCGCTCAGTTTCCCTGCGATGCGGCACCCGCCCCTCCTGCCAGCGGGAATCGCATGGGCCCGGCCGAAGCAGAGCCATGGCGCCGTTGCCGTTCGATCCGGGTCGAGGAGATGGGTGAGGCTATACCAAGATTTGTGCGGGCGGGACGCCCGCGCTCCCGGGGGGCTTTCTCCCATGCCGTCGTGACACCAACGTCACAATATTGCAGAAGCATTCGGGCGCCGCTCGTCATTGAAGGAACTCCATCCGTATTCGTGTCTATTCGTGTCCATTCGTGGTTCGTCTTTTGTTAAAGATCGGCCGATTTCAAGCGAATGATACGCACCGCAGGGCTTGGGGCCGGCTTGTCTGACGCGCCTCTGTTTCACCCTGTATGATCCGCACGGCAGGGTAGGGGTGTTGCTAACCTCCAGCCTCCAGAACATAGCTGACCACCGTAAACACAAGGTAAATCGCCAGAAGGACCGCTCCATGAGAGCGCCCAGGCGCTCTCTGCCCGGGAGGAGGCCGATCTCAAGGTCAGCATCAGCAGCAGCATGGTCGGGAAAAGGAGGGTAAAGAAGTGGGGATCGGCGATCAGTCCTCCGCGCGTGACCGCCCCCGAAGCGCCGACCACGAACAGGACGTTGAGGATATTGGCGCCGATCACGTTGCCCACCGCCAACTCCCCGTGACTCCGCAGAGCCGCTGTGACGGCGACGACCAGCTCTGGCAGGGAAGTGCCGAAAGCCACCAGAGTTGCCGCGATCACGCTTTCCGGAACCTGCAGTCGGACGGCGGATTCGGTGACGGCCGGGAGGAGAATGCGGGCAGAGACGACCACCAGGGCAATGGCTCCCACCAACTGGGCGGCAATCACCCTGCTCGAGTCCGTTTTGCTCTCCTCTCCCGACGCCGGGTTTCTTCCGCGGTCCCATCGATCGATTGCCGACAATCAAACCGGCAGAAGGGGTGAGGGTGGGTTCCAGTAGAAATTCGGGCTACAAAACAGCTACACGCACACCCCTCGGGTCGCTCATCTTTTTCGTCTACCGCCGCCGGTGCGCATCTCCGTCCGCGGCCGATACAGGCCAGAACCAGCAGAATGACCGCGGCCAACTGGATGGCGTTCTGCCTCATGACGATCTTCCGGTTGATCCTGGGCGGATCCAGGATACAGGCCAGTCCCAGAATCAGACCGGTGTTGCAGATGATGGAGCCGACTGCGTTTCCCAAAGCCAGACCCGATTGGCCTCGGATGTCGGCAACCGCGCCCGATCACTAGCGGTGAGCCGCGCTAAGGAAAACGGCCTATCCACATAATGTTTGCCGACCTCCCCTCCAAAAACCTGGAGGGTCCTTACCGAGGTGGGAACTCTCAGCGAGGGTAATATCCATGACGGAGCCCGTTCCCTGGCGCTAATCATGAGGAGCATATTCCTAGCACCAAGCTCCATGGGTCTGGGGCATGGGTGTAAGGTAAATCCGTTGAGTAAACTCTGCCCCTGGGGTCAGGAGGGATGGGCCCGGCTCCCCTCGGCGAGGAAGTCGGCCACAAGGTGGCTGAGGGTGCAACCCCATACTCCGCGCGCTGCGTCCTGATGGAGTCGCCGCGCCCGAGGGAACCGAGACGGCCACCTCCGGCGTGGTCGTCCCCAGGCTCACAATGGTGCCGCCGACCACCACCTCGGGAATGTTGGAGCGTTGCGACAGGCTGACGGCTGCAGAGATCACCCAGTCGGCCGCCTTTCCCAAAATGAGCAGGCTGCCCAGGATGACTCCTGCCAGCAAGCTCCAATGGATCTCGGACAAAAGGGATTGGAAGGCTTGTTCCAAGGGGTCGAGTGCGGGTTCGAGGGTAACGGCCGCTCGAGTGGCGAGTGGCTGATGGCGAGGACTGCTTTCGAGTTGGAGTTTCTCGCAGGCAGGATGCTAGTTGTTTCCTTCCGGGATGGCAATCAAATCCCGGCAATCGCTGTCGGGGGAGTCGCCCCCAGGGAAACTGGGATTAAGGGGAAGAACAGGATGGCTGGCGATACCAAGTTGACGGAAACCATTCCGCATTTCTCGCCGGGGGGTTGTACTTTTGAGAAGCGTGCAGGGAGTGAGGGTCGTGTTCAGCGTCATTCTGGAGAGGCCGCGCGTTTGGGGACGATGCCACAAAATCGCCGCTGCGGCAGCGCAGAATCCACACGACCCCGGGCTCACACCTCCGCACCCAAGAGGGCGCTGCCTTGGTGGCCGAACGCGGCCCCCTCCGGGTTCCCCCAGGCTCTCCCGGAAGGCGAAGTGCTGCCGCGGCTACGCCGCTCTATAAGGAAGCCTTGTAGGCGGCGTTTCGCCGGGTCACCCACTCCAACCCCGGCTTCGCCGCTCTCCCCTGAATCACAGCACTGCCGGGGGACAGGATTTTTAAATGATTGTTCCCCGGGCGCCAGCCCGGGGGTTCCAAAAAGCCGCGAACGCGGCGTCCGCACTTAGCCGTGGGCGTAAGCCCATGGAAAGCTCGGCGTTAGAGTTGAGCCGCGTAGGCGGCGGCAGCATCAGCTCAATTGGCAGAATCCGATGAGTCCTCTTCGGTGCCTCGACCGGAGCTTCTTTTCCCGGTCCGGCTCCAGATGGACCGCATAGCTCTGGGTTACCGGAATGCAGAAGGTGTCGGCGTCATCGCAGGCGAAGTAGCGAACGGTAAGGTGCAGAGGCCGGCTCCGGCCGGTGGCGGCGATGTCCAACAGGAACTCCCGGGGATCCTTGTCGGCGGGTTGCTCGACCTTGGGGCCGGTCCCGCGGTTGGGGGTGACCCGGACTCCCTCGGGAGTCTCCAGCCTGAATTCCAGCGGCTTGACCCGGTTGTTCCAGTGGACGGCGTATAGTGGGTCCAGATGAAACCCGAGATAGAGCTTGCCCTCTCCCCGGGTCAGGAAGGGTGGGTCCACGGCAGCCCGAAGCGTGGCGTAGAAGGGGACGGGTCTTTTCTGCTTGCCCGCCACGATTTTCAGCGGGACCATTGCGGAGGGCCGCCGGATCCCGGGAACAATATCGGAGGGAATGTTTGGGTTGGGCTGGCCGAGCTTCAGCTCCCCCTGCGGCTCGGCCGCCTGAGCCCGTTCCATTGTCATGGGCGTCAAGGCAAGCAGGCCCAAGCCAAGCCATGCGGTTGCTCTCATCACCGGTCTTCCTCTTCTTGTAGTGTAGACCCTGCCGAACGGAGGCCGCTGTCAGTTTTGAAGACGCCGCCTGCGGCGGCCAGGTTTCACTGAAGTGAGGCCGCCCGCCCCTTCCTGAGCTCCCTGGACTTGCGGGTCCAGACCGCCAGCAGCACTATGCCGATGCCGATCAGCCCGGCCGACAGTCCGACCCACAGGCCTTGAACCCCCCAATTGAAATGAAAACAGAGAAAATAGCCCAGCACCATCCCGACCGGCCAATGTCCGATCAGGTTGACCACCATGGGCGTCCTGGTATCGGCGGCGCCTCTCAGGTTGCCGGTGGCCACCACCTGAACACCGTCGAAAAACATGAAAGCCGCGGCGATCAGCAGCAGGGGCGTCCCGATGCCGATCACCCGCGGGTCTCCGGTAAACAAGCGCATGATCCCCTGAGGCAGCAGGACAAAAAGCAGGCCCGACACCAGCATGAATCCGCTTCCCAGCAGCAGGGCCATCCACCCGGAGTCCGCCGCCCGCTGGGGCTCTCCTCGGCCGATTTCCCGGCCCACCCGCACCGCTCCGGCCGAGGAGATGCCCAGCGGAACCATGAACACGAAGCCGGCCGCGTTCAGGGCGATCTGGTGGGCGGCCACCGCCGCCGGTTCCAACCTACCCGCCAGCGAGGTCACGGCGGCGAAGACGCCCACCTCCAGGGTGGTCTGCAGGGATGCCGGAAGGCCCAGGTTCACCATCCGGCGCATTCTGTCCAGGTCAGGCTTGAAAGAGATCCTCAGCAGGGGTGTCCGCTGGCGGCGGTGGTATCGGAAGATGAGCATCCCCAGGCCGAGAGCCATGTACAGGCGCGAGATGCAGGTCGCCCAGCCCGCGCCCTCGACTCCCATGGCGGGGAACCCCAGTTTGCCGAATATGAAGACCCAGTTGGCGCAGACATTCACCAGGTTGGCGGTGACCAGCACGACCATGATCCCCTTGACTCGCCCGATTCCTTGCAGATAGCGGCGAAAGGTGTTGTAGAGCATCAGCGGGAATATGCTCCAACTCACCGCTTTCAGGTAAGGCGGCGTGAGCGCCAGCACCTCCGGGTGGAAGCCCCAGAACTGCAGGTAGGGCAAGCTGCCCCAGAGGATGAACATCATAAAGGGGCTGAGCAGAAGGCTGAGATGAATGCCGTGCACCAGCCATCCCTGGCAGTCCTCCCATTGATTGGCTCCGTGGGCTTGCGACACCAGGGTGTCCAACCCCAAGGACAAGCCCATCCCCAGGATGGTTGCCGCCAGGAATACCGCCGTTCCGATGCTCACGGCCCCGATGGCTTCGGCACTCAGGCGTCCCACCATCATGGTATCCACCAGGCTCATGGTCATCCAGCCCAGCTCGGTCATGACCACCGGGACCGACAGGGATACCATCGGTTTCAGTTCTCGAAGCAATCTCGCCGGGGAGTCCTTTGGGACAGGAGTCGGAATGTGGGGCATTCTTTTTGTTTTGTGGTTTGGGAAGTTACTCCGTAAACTCTCGGCACGATTCAGGCCGGTGCTGCAGTCGGGCCGGCGAGCTTCAGGAAGCGGGAGCCGGACGGCTGGATAATCCCCCGTCGGGAGCGAGCCGGCGGCGGAAGCCGGTTCACTCAACGGGCAAAGGAGGTCCCCTTGGTCATGCAACAGGAATCCAATGTAGCAAAAAACAGGCCCATGGAGCGCCGGGAATTTTTGCGGGCGGCAGGAAAGATCGCCGCCGTCACCGCCATGACCTCCGAGGCCTTCGGCCGCAATTTCGGCCCTGAGGCGGAGCCGGTGCGCTATCCGGAGCCGGACGTGATTGCCCTCGACAAGCGCTTCAAGTACAAGCTGGGCAACTCACCCATCCTGCGCCTGCACCGCGGGACCCTGTGGGCTGAAGGACCGGCCTGGAGCGGCGTCGGCCGCTACCTGTTGTGGAGCGATATCCCCAACAACGAGCAGCTTCGCTGGCTGGAGGAAGACGGCCACGTGGCACGGCGATTTCGCTTTCCCTCCGGGAACTCCAACGGGAACACCTTTGACTTTCAGGGCCGGCAGATCGCTTGTGAGCACGGCAACCGCAGGGTGGTGCGCTACGAGTTCAACGGCGGAGTCACGGTGCTGGCGGACTCCCACGGGGGCAAGCCGCTCAATGCTCCCAACGACGCCGTGGTCCATCCCGATGACGGCGCCGTCTGGTTTACCGATCCCGGCTACGGCAGCCTGATGAACTACGAGGGGCACCGGGCCGACACGGGATCGCTCCAGCCCTTTCAGAAGGAAGCCATCTATCGGATCGACCTCCGGCAGGGTACCATTGAAAAAGTGGCGGACGACATCTACAAGCCCAACGGGCTCTGTTTTTCTCCCGACTACAAGAAACTCTACGTGGCCGACACCGGCGCCTCACACTATCCGGAAGCCCCCAAGAACATCAAAGTCTGGGACCTGGTGGACCAGAGGCACCTGCGAAACGGGAGAGAGTTCGCTTCGATGGAGCTCGAGGGCAAGACCGGTTTCGCCGACGGGATCCGGGCCGATACCGACGGCAATGTCTGGGCCAGCGCCGGTTGGGTGGGGGACGGTTACGACGGGGTACACATCTTTGCCCCCAACGGCGACCGCATCGGTTTGATCAGGCTTCCGGAGATCTGCTCCAACGTCTGCTTTGGGGGAACCAAGCGCAACCGGCTGTTCATGACCGGGAGTCATCCCTGTACGCGGTCTACGTGGAGACCCAGGGAGCCCACCTGACCTGAAGGCAAATGACGGCCTTTCCCACGAGTGCGGCGTTCGCGGCCCTCATGCCAGGGCCGACCGCGGCCGCATCAGCTTGCGTCAGCGCCCGCGGTCTTGTTTCCGCGGCCCTTGATGAGGAGCAGGATGGAGCCCAGGGCCAGGCCGATGACCATGGCCATCACGATCCAGACCACCGCGTTGCGCCCCGGAATCACCAGGTAGCCTTGAAGGGGGCCGATACCTTCGCCCACGTTGCCTCCCTGGGTGACGAGGAAGCGGGGGGACTGCCACTGCCACAGGTAGGCCAGCCAGTAGGTCACCATGACCATCAACCGGGTGCAGACGGTATAGAGGAAAGCTCCTTGAAGAGTGCTCTGTAGGGCCGGTCGCTCCGAGAAGCCTGGATCCGGTGAGCGAGGTAGAAGGGCACCAGAAAGTGCAGCCAGGCGACCCCCAGCAGATTGTTGATCGAATCGGGTGCACCCAGTTGTTCCAGGATGATTCGCAGCACGACCAGGGTTGCGGCGACGATCAGCGGCCATTTCAGTCTGTCTCCGGTATCCGGTGCCATGGGTTGTCTCCTTGGGGAATCGGTCGACGTCGGTGGCTTGTAGCATATCATGGGCCGGGACTCGGAGTGATTCCTCCCGGCCGGGGTTGCGAGTCGAAACGGGGCGTGCGGGCTCGGGAAGGAGACGAGTGATACATGGTGAACCCGCATTTCTCACCGGGGGGTGCGATCATGGCGCCGGATTTTTCCTTCAGCGCGTGCTCGCGACCGAAGAGCGTAGCGGGCACTACGTGCGAGGGAGCATGTGCGCGCTGAAGGAAAAAAGACAAGCCAGGGCGCGCCCAGCGCCGTTTGTACCTGCATGCCCTCAAAACAGGGCCAATAAAGTACTGAAGATAAATGTTGTTCCATAATGTATCCAGCGACCCGGTGAGAAATGCGGGTTAAGTTCGGTCCGCTGATCGGATGTCTCTTTGTGGCTGCGAGCGGTGGCTCGGCTCGAGCCCTGGATTTCGTGCAGCAGATCGCTCCCGGTGTCCACCTGGCCGGCTTCGCCGACCGTTACGGCTCCGCCAACTGCGGTTGGATCGAGTTGGAGGATCGGACGGTGCTGATTGACCTGCCGCAGGGGATCGGGGCCGAGGCCTTCCTGGCGGCGGTTGCCCGAACCAGCTCGAAGCCGGTCCGCTCGTTGTTGCTCACCAGTGAACCGGACCCGGAAAACGAGACCCTGCGGGCGCTCAAGGCGCGGGGCGTTGAGGTGGTTGAGGTTTCCGGGGCGGGAAGAAAAATCCCGGTGGGGAAGGGGCCAAGATCCATTGAAACGATCCCCTGCGATGACGGCCTGGAGACCGGGGCGACAGCCATCTACCTGCCGCGAGAGCGGATCCTGTTTGCGGGCCGGTTGGTCATCCACGGTCCGCGGGCGGAGCTGTCGGGCCGGGACACCTTGGCCTGGATGGCCGCGCTCCGAAAACTGAAGCAACTTGGGGCGAAGCGGGTGGTTCCGGGCTACGGAAGCTGGGAGGGAGAGGATCTGCTGGGCCGCCAGATGCGTTATCTGGTCGAGTTGCGCCGCCAGGTGGCTTACGGGATCTGCCTGGGCCTCCCGCTGGAAGAGATCCGCAAAGGGATCCTGCTACCCGCTTCCTATTATGCCTGGACGGCTTACGGAGAGCCGGCCGCCGAAGACATCGAGCACCTGTTCAGGGAACAGACGGTCCCCGCGGCCCCCTTCGGGCGAGAGTGGCCCTCTGGACAGGACAAGGGTCCTCAGGCCCTGGTCCTGATCGGCGACCGGTTTCATGAGCCGGAGCACATCCGGGAGGGATTGAAACCGGTCTTCGAGGCGACCGGGGTGACCCCCCACTTTGCCGTCGACGTCCGGGCGCTGTCAGCCGGAAACCTGGCTCGGGTGCAACTGTTGGTGGTCTTGAAGGACGGCATGCTGTGGCCGGAGGGGAATGACCGTCCCTACCGGCAGTGGATGACCATGGAGCAGCAGAAGGCGGTGGTCGAATTCGTGGAAGCCGGAGGGGGATTTCTGAACCCTGCACAACTCCATGGGACTCTATCCCGAGGGTCCCTACCTCGACCTGGTGGGAGGGCGTTACAAGGGGCACGGACCTCTAGAGAGATTTGGGGTGGAGGTCGTGGATGGGGACCATCCCGTTACCCGGGGCGTGAGCGAATTTTTCGTGGCCGACGAGCAGCACACACCCTCCTATGACTCTCAGAAGGTTGGGTTGCTGCTGAGGAATCGCTCCGATCAGGGCAAGGTGGCTGCCGCAGGTTGGGCCTATCAGGCCGGCAAGGGACGCCTCTGTCACCTGGCCAACGGCCATACTCAAGAATCCCTGGACCACCCGATGTTCCAGCGCCTGATGCGGAACGCCGTCAAGTGGTGTCTGGCTGCGCCCGACCCCCGATAGGGATCGGCGCCGATCCAGCTCCCCGCCTGGTCTGGCCGGGCGGGCTAGTTCTTCTTTTTCTCCTCTTGTGCCGAGAAGGTGGTTTTTACTTTGCTGGAGAGGGCCGTGATCATGGTCTTGGCCTCTGCAGCGTGCGACCCCATGGGCTCGATCTCCAGATATCTCTGATAGGCCTCGACGGTGCCCGGAGCGGGGATGGTCTGACCATCGTCGGTCACCGTGGCCATGCTGACCAGGGTGACAGCCAACTGGTACTGGGACTCGGCGTTCTGGGGGTCGGCCTTGAGGGATTTCCTGAAGGCCTCTGCCGCTTCCTTGAGCCGGCCGGTGCGCACGAATGCCGCCGCGATTCTGAAGTAACTTGCAGACAGTTGTTCGGGCGCCAGTTCGGCGACCTTCTCAAGCGCGGCGTAGGCCTCCTTGCCTTTGCCGCCCATGGCCAAGGCTGCGGCCATGCTCTTCCGGTAAGCCACTTCGGAACTGGGGTTGGGCTTCCTCTTTGCCAGAGCCTTGAGAGCGTTCTGGTAGCTGTCGACAGCCTGGTCATATTTTCTCATCTGCCGGTAGGTGTCTCCCAGAAGGCGTGGATCACGTGCTGATCGGGGTCCATCGCGGCTGCCTTCTGTGAAGGCCTGGGCGGCCATGGTGAAGTTCTTTTTCTTGAACATGTTCCGCCCGCGCTGAAACTCCTGATTCAGCTTGTTGTAGGCTTGTTGCTGTGCACTGATGCCCTCCGCTGTCTTCCTGTGGAGGTGCGCATGCGATGGGGGCATGACGCGCGAGTCCCTTCCTCCCAGGCACTCGGATCCGCGGCTGCAGACGTCGACGACGTTCTCCCAAACTTTTTGGTTGCATCGATGTGCACCGAGACCTTGTATCGTCCTATCGGAATGAAGTGGCGGTTGAAGCGTCCTTTCTTGTTCGTTTTGGCCTCATAGGTTTTCCGGCCTTCGATTCAGTTCTCGAATTGATGACGGCCTTGTTCACCGGCTGCCGTCCAGGGTGACGACTCCTTCAACGGTGCCTCGCTGAGCCAGGGCTTCCGGCGGCTCAGCCAGAGCGGCAAAGGTCAGTACCAGGCCACAGGCCAGCAAGAATTTCCAATGTTTCCTCATGGGAACCTCCAGGGTCATCTCCTCAGGGGATGGGGCGCGGTTGCCGTTGCGGAACCGGGACGTCGGTCTGGAAAATTGCGCCAACGATAGAGCTTCAAGCACCTTTGATTATACGCCAGGGGGCCTGGTGCTGCCACCCTTTCTTCAGCGGACGCGGGTCGCGCACGCTTGCATTGACGTGGAAACCCGTCCCTGGGTTTCGGAAATGAAGCAATGAAGAGGCGGTATTCAGCCAACTAGCCGCTGGCCACTGGCTTTGGAGAGAGTTGGCGGTGAAGGGCAGGCATGACCTCCGAGGCGAACAACTCCAGGCTGTGGAGGTGCCGCGCTTTGTCGTCCCAGTCGTGAGCCACCAGCACCAGCGTGCCGAAGGGTCCCACCTCCTGGCGCAACTCCACGATCCGACGGGTCACCTCGGCGGGGTCGCCGGCAATGACGACCTCATTCATGAAGTAGTCGAGGTTGCAATCGGCATCGTCCATCTCCGGATCTCGCCGAAACAGCTTCAGCTCGCCCGCGAACTTCCGGGTAAAGTTCAGGATGTATTCGATGGTCCAGCCAGCGTATTTTGGCGCGCCAGGCGTCGGGCTTCCGCCGTCGAGTCGGCCACGAAGATGTTGGCCGCAACCTTCCAGTTCTGAGGTTGGGGTTCCCGCCCGGCCTGTTGAGCCGCTTGGCTGTAGGTGATCCAGTGATCCTTCAGCACCTCGCGATGGAGCATATGGTGGCTGAAGGGCTGAAAGCCCCGGGCGCCGGCCATTTTGACCGTTCCCGAACCGCGGCTCATGCAGGGCACCGCGATGGGGGGATGGGGGAGCTGGAAGGGCCGGTGAACCACTCCGGTACCCAGCTCTGCCGAAACACTCTCCTTCAGACTGTAGTCCCAGAATGCCCCCGTCATCTCCCGAGGTGGCCTCTCCCCCCAGAGTTTCAGGATCATGTCGATGGATTCGGCGACCATGGCCCCGCTGCGCTTGGGGTCGACCTTGTGGACTTCCAGGTCGGAGGGAACCGCACCCGGCCCGAAGCAGAGGTTGAGCCGTCCCTTGCAGAGGTGGTCCAGGAAAGCCAGACGCCCGGCAACCTGGGCCGGGTGGTGGTACTGAAGGCAAATGGGCGCCGGTCCCAAGCGGATCCTTTCGGTCAGGGTAAAGGCTTTGGCCAAAAAGATCTCCGGCATGACGATGTTTTCGTAGCTGGATGTGTGGTGCTCGCCCACCCAGAACTCCTCGAATCCCCACTCCACGCAGCGGCCGATCAGCTCCAGATCCTCGTCGTAGCACTGGGCCTTGGGCTTGGCCGGGTTGTGGATGGGCATCAGGAACATGCCGTATTTCAGGGATTGATCGGGACTCATGGTGGATTCCTCACTGGATGGAAACCTCGCGGCCCCCGGCGTCACAGGCTCCGCCGGGCCCTCCGGAACGTCACCCGGGCAGGGTGTTCACGATCATGGCAACCGGAGTGAGGGTGATTGAAAGGATGCTGAAACTCCAGGTCCGAGAATGGCTGCAAAGGTTTTGGAATCCCTCCTGCATCCGTGCTCCGATTGGACTGAGGAGGTTCCCGAGGGCGTGCTTGCGGGGCGCTTGCCGTATGTCAAAGGCCGTTGGTTAAGGGGACTCGGATCCCCCAGATGCAAAACCGGAAACATATATTCAACCCCGGATAGAGTCAATCTCAAAAAGGGACGTCGGTTTAGGTGATTTTTGGGGAGGAGCCGTGTTTGCCGACCCGGAGCCAGTCGCGTCCCTCCGTCGAATCCGAGGTGTCGGCGGTCGGGGCAGTTCTCCCAGCGCCGCGGTTTTCTCTTTGAGTTGTCCTGGGACTTCGACTAAATTAGGTGGCTGATCCGCAGCCATGAGGCCGGGCCTCCGCCAGACCCGGGAACGCCGACATCGAAGGGAGACGAATCGAAGATGCCCAACGGGAACTGCTACACCGACGACTGGAAACGGACCAACCCCGACTATGCGGTCTATCTGCAGGAGGCTCCGGGGGAACGCGACGAGTATTCCGACCACATTCACGTCTTTTACACGCCTGGGGGCGATCTCATGTGCATGTGGACTCAGGGCTCCCATGAGAGTTCCCCCGAC
The DNA here is from genome assembly GCA_030341885.1 of Geodia barretti. Taxonomy (NCBI): domain Eukaryota; kingdom Metazoa; phylum Porifera; class Demospongiae; order Tetractinellida; family Geodiidae; genus Geodia; species Geodia barretti. The sequence continues at coordinate 24,913 of CASHTH010000491.1, forward strand.
CTGCGGGTGGTTTGCTCCCGCAGCCGGGATGGTGGAAAAACATGGTCCCCGATTGTTGCCATTGACGAGCCCAAGTACAAGAACATGGTGCCGGCCCTGGGATTCCCCCTGATCAGCCGCACGGGGCGGATTTACTGCCTCTACAACCAGCACCTGGGTTACGGCGACGGGGGACTCTATTCCGGGCCCCTGCGGGTGAAATATTCCGATGACGACGGTCACACATGGATCGCCAGTGGGGTGGATCTTCCCTGGCGGCGGACCCGTTTCGACCACCCCGACCCCAAGGTCCATCCCAGTGGGATCATCTGGCAGCAGCCCATCCGGGACGCCCAGGACCGGGTGATCGTGGGATTCACCCGCTGGAGCAGTCGGATGGCTTATCCCCGTCCCATTGGGGGGAATCGCAACCACTCCGACAGCCGCATCGAGTTCATGCGTTTCGAAAACGTGGATGAAGGCCCCCAACCCAGGGACCTGAAAATCACCTGGCTGCCGGACGAGGCAGGAACCGTTCGGGTCTCGCCCAACATCGAGCCCGAGCACTCCCGCGGCTACAGCCTGGCTCAGGAGCCGGGGCTGGTGCTTCTGCCGGACGGGCGATTGTTCACCACCATGAGGACCGTGACCGGCTACATCTGGTACACCGTTTCCGATGACCACGGCCACAGCTGGCGCCCCACCCAACCCATGCGCTTTCGAGACAACGGCGCCAAGGTCGAGCACCCCAAGTCGCCCGAGCCCCTCTACCGCCTGGCTGATGGCCGTTACCTGTTCTTCTTCCACAACCACTCCGGCTACCGGGACGGGGCCACCGGCCCCTGGGACATGGACGCCCGCCGGCCCGTCTACATCACCGTGGGAGAGTTTCGCCCCCAGGCGGAACAGCCTCTGTGGTTCAGCGAGCCCAAGTTTCTCTTCGACACCCAGAAGGTCACCGCCGGGGTGACCCGGCTCTGGTGGCTGGCCATGTACGCCAGCCTGACGGAGAGGGAGGGCCGTCGAATCTTCTGGTACGCCGACCGTAAACAGTTCGTTCTGGGAAAGAACATCACCGACGAGATGCTGGCCGACATGAAGGCCCCGGAGGCTTGAGGTTCATGAACATGAAGAAGATACGGATGAGAAATCAGGTGCCGTTTGGGTGGCTGGCAGTACTGCTCCTTTCAGCCGCCATTCTCTGGAGCGGTTGTTCAGTGGCGCCTCCTCCCGGAGAGCAACCCGCGGCCGGTATTTCCGACGCGGATTCGGAGGCCAACGCCATCTATCTGGCCGACCTGGAGAAGTGCCAGCCGGCTTCCGCCCTGGCCAGTGAATGGAAACATGGCACCTGGCGGCTGCTCTCCTACGCCACCGATTCCTTCAGTGGCAACCTGCTGTTGGCCGCCGAGGACAACCAGCCACCTGAAATCACCTATCCGCTGCAGCGGGAAGGATGGCACCGGATCTACATCGGCATCTACCGCGAACCGTTCACCGGCCCCAGACGGTTCGGGTCCGCCTGAGCCACGACCAGGCCTTCGCCACCCTGACGGGGCTCGAGGGGGCCAAGGACCATCAGGAGCATTTTATCGATGATATCTTCTGGAAGGAAGCCGACCTCACCGGTAGGGACATCGTTTTTAAGCAGATCATCGAGCCCATGGCGGTGCACGCCTGGGTAGCTTACATCAAGCTAGTGCCCCTCACTGAGAAGCAGGTGCGATCCATCCAGACTGACCGTGGTCGTAAGGACACTAAGCGGCTGTTCATCCATAACGACGCCGGAGTGATCAATCGCAGCGGAACCGAGCAGGAGATCCGGGATGCGCTGGAACCGCTGCGCCATTCCGACGTGGCCCGGGTCTACTGGGAGTTCGGTACCGGCGACCGCGCCAAGCGTTTCTCCAAGATCGCCCGGGACCACTCGCTGGATTTGACCCGAGCGGCAGGGGGCCGTCCCTTCTTTACCAGCCCCGGCGGCCGCTGGTGGGCCGAGAGCTGGAAGGCCTACCACCAGAACGGGGTGGACCCCTTTCTGGTGGCTGCCGAGTACGCCCGCCAGTTGGGAGTAGAGTTCCATGCCTCCTACCGTCCCGGGGGCTTCATCTACCCGGCTAACTATGGTCCGGCGCTTCCGGGCGTCAGCTTTTATGAACAGCACCCGGAATTGGTCTGTATGACTCGCGAGGGCAAACCCATGCCCCGTATCTCCTATGCCTTCCCCGAGACTCGGCGCTATGTGTTGTCGCTCTTTCGTGAAGTGGCCACAGAAAATCCTATCGACGGAGTGGCGGTTCTCTACAATCGCCGCCCACCGCTGGTGGCCTACGAGGCGCCGGTGGTTGAAGGGTTTCAGAAAGAGTACGGCCTGGACCCGCGCCAGCTTCCGGAGAATGATCCTCGCTTCATGCGCCACCGTTCACAGTTCCTGACCCAGTTCATGAGAGAACTGCGGGCCGAGCTGGACCAGATAGCTCGAGAGCTGAAGAGGGAGACGCCCTTCGAGATCACAGCTGTTGTTTCCAATGGCGAAGAAAACCTGTTGTTAGGGATGGACCTGGCCACCTGGGTTGAGGAAGGTCTGGTGGATTTGATCATCCCCTATTCCTCGGTCGAGCGGATAGGAGCCTATGGAAATAAAGTTGGCCCAAACACATGGGACGGCGAACCCAGCTGGGAGGACCCCGAGGATGTGGAGTGGTTTGTCTCTCTGGTCAAGGGCACCCGAACCCGGGTGGCCCTGAACATGATGCCGCGGTTCCTGACGAAGGAGGCTCAATACCGCAAGGCACACCAACTTTACGAGGCCGGGGTGGAGAACTTCTTCTTCTGGGACGGGACCCACCGAGTGCGCAATGTTCTGCGGCTGGGACACCGGGAAGAGGTGTCTGACTGGATGGCTTCGGGTCAGCCTCCCTTCCGACCCACCGCCGTAAGGGTTTGGGAGCTGGGGGGATGGGATCTGCACACGGAAACCCCCGGGTAGACGGCCTTTACCGGTTTCGGAGAGAGAGGCCCCCCCCACCGGCTCGACTGCGGGCTTCGCCCTGGCCTCGCCGACTCCCCCTCCAGGGGGGAGTGATTCTTGAGGCCTGCACAAGGCTCCTTGCCCAATGCCTTGGCATGATGTAAATCATGTTCCCGGCCCAATGTGTAAACGACGTCCCCGGTTTGTAACGCGAGAATCACTCCCCCCTGGAGGGGGAGTCGCAGAAGCCGAGCCGCCAGGCGAAGGCTGATGCGGTGGGGGGGACGCCGGATCGGCGCCGGGGATCGATATTTATTCCATTTCGGAAGGGTCCCCCGGGGCGGGCGGCCACGGCCGGTCAGGGTCCTGCTTGCCGGTCCAGCCGGATCAGCGTCTGCAGCAGCAGGTTGGCTCCGTTGGCGACGTCCCGCGGGTGGGTGTGCTCTTGCGGCGAGTGGCTGATGCCGCCCACGCTGGGAACGAAGATCAGGGCCGAAGGAGCGATGCGGGCCATATTCTGGGCGTCGTGGGCGGCCCCGCTGGGCAGCCGGGCGTAGTTCAGGCCCATGGCTTCAGCCGCTTCCCGGATCACCTCCTGCAGCTTCGGGTCGGTCAGGGTCGGCTCCACTCCGATGTCGATTTCCTTGAAATCGATCCCGGTGTTCGTCTCCTGTTCGATGAGTCGTGCCTGGCGCCGGATTTCCTGGAAGACCTGCTCCAGCTTGGGTCCTGCAAGATCGCGCAGCTCCAGGCTCAACTCCACCCGTCCGGGGATGACGTTGGGAGCTCCCGGCTCGGCCGTGAGGCGTCCCACCGTGGCTACCTGCCTTCCGGGCAGACTTCTGGCGGCCTGGTGGACCGCGATCACCAGCTTGGCCGCCGCCAGCAGGGCGTCCTGGCGGGCGTTCATGGGTGTGGTCCCCGCGTGGTTGGCAAAGCCCTTCACCGTCACGTCCCACCAGCGGATGCCCACAAAGCCCTCCACAATGCCGATGTCGGTCCCCTCCGACTCCAGGCTGCCTCCCTGCTCGATGTGCAGCTCCAGATAGGCCCTCACCTCTCCGGGGCGGCGAATGGCCCGGGAGATCCGGTCGGCATCCCCGCCCAGGGCTGCAATCCCCTGCCGAATGGACATTCCGCTGCGGCTGGATTCCTTCAGTGCCTGGGCATTGAGCCGGCCCGCCAGGGCGCGGCTGCCGGTCATTCCCCCTTCTTCGTTGGCAAAGACAATGACTTCCAGCGGGTGACGGGTCCGGACCCCATGCTCCTCCAGCACCTGGACACACTCGATGGCCGCCATCACTCCCAGCACCCCGTCATAGGCCCCGGCCAGAGGCACGGTATCGATGTGGGACCCCAGCACAATGGCGGGGCGCACGGGCTGGCGTCCCTGCCGGCGGCCCGACAGGTTGCCGGCATCGTCGACCCGAACTTCCAAGCCGGCCTCCCGCATTAACCGGGTCACGTACTCCCGGCCGCGGAGGTCGTTCTCGGTGAAAGCCAGCCGGGTCACTCCCTGGGGAGTTCCTCCGATGCGGGCCAGCCGGTCGATGCGCTCCTGGAGGCGTTCCGCATTGACCACGAGGGCCGGCGGCGCGCCGGAATCGGCGCCGTGCAAGGGATATCCAAGCAGCAGCACGCCGAGCACCAGCCGGCGCAGGCCGGACAACCTGAAGGAGTTGGATGGCCGCATAGGCGTCTCCTGGTTTGGGCGGATTCCGCTTCTCGTCCAATATGCGGCTAGCCCGGATTTCTCACCGGGGGGTTGCACTCTTCTCAAGAGTGCAACTTGGCGCCGTAATTTTTCCCTCAGCGCGTGCTCGCGAGCGAAGGGCGTAGCGGGGACTACGTTCGAGCGAGCCTGTGCGCGCTGAGGGGAAAAGGACAAGCCAGGGCGCGCCCAGCACCGTGTGTAACCGCAAGCCGTCAAAATAGGACCAACAAGCTACTGAAAATAAAATGCTTTTCATGATCTATCAAGCGACCCGGTGAGAAATGCGGGCTAGAGCCGGGGGCCCCCGCGGCAGCCATCATACCCGATGCAGGGGTGATTGGCGGGACTTGAAGCAAGCGTCTGATTTCCCCAAGGAATTCGTCACCGCATTCCATCTCCCGAATCATGGCAATCGCGCTTCCGGCACGGCATTGTGCGCCTTGCGCTTGTGGTGGTAACATGCTTCCAACTTGGAACGGAAGCCGAGGATGAAGGAGACCTGACAATGCGCGGCTCCAGCCGCAGAGTACTCCTCAGGAAGATGGGCCTGATGGCCGGGGCGATGGCGGTGAAGTCCCCGATCGCCGGATTGGCCCGGCCGTGGTCCCCGAACCGCCCCGACATGGACCGCCTGCGGGAGCGGATCCAGGGCGTTCACTGCTTCATGGTCACTCCCTTTCATCCCGACGGCAGCCTGAACGCCGAGGGCCTTCGCCGCAACATCGCCCGCCACGCCGATGCCGGGGTTCGGGACATGACCATCGTGGTCGGGGGCGGCATGGGGGAGATCTTCTCTCTGGATCTGAAAGAGCATCGCGCCATGGCGGAGGCTGCGGCCAGTGGGGCTCAAGGCAAGCTGCCGGTGGTGGTGGGGGCTTGCGGCGGCTACCGCATGGCCAGGATCATGGCCCGCAACGCCCAGGAAGCCGGAGCCGATGCCATCCTCCTGTTCGCCCCTCCCTACTGGAACTGGATTCCCGGATACGACGAGGGCACCATTGGGTATTTCACCGAGGTGGCCCGATCGATCGACATCGGCGTGGTGCTGGCGACGGTGTCGGGTCACAACTTTCCTACCGGCAAGGAAAAATACTGGCCCAAGGTCTTGAGACATCTGGCCAAGCTACCCAACGTCCTGGGGTTCGAGGATTCCAGCGGCGATATCGCCATGGGACAGGAACTGGGAGCTCTGGTTTCCGACCGGCTGGTCTGGATCGCCCGGGGCGAAGGACACGCCCTGCAAGCCTTGCCGGCCGGAGCCCGCGGCAACACCTCGGCTGTGGCCACCTTTGTACCCGAAGCCTGTCGCGAGTTTTGCAGTCAGGGGCGCATGGGAAAGGTGGAGCGCATGCAGGAGGTCCTCCGGACACGGATCCAGCCCATGGCTCGGGTGAGATCCCTCAAGCCCGGGTACCACGTGAGCGGGATCAAGGTGGCCCTGGAGGCCTTGGGTCGGGCCGGCGGTCCGGTCAGGCCCCCGGGGAGGGCCGTGCTTCCCGAGGACCGGCCCAGGATCGCCGCCATCGCCCGCGAGCATGCCGAGGATTGAACGCCGGCGGTTGCTCCGGGAGTGGAGGCCATCCCCACCTGATCCGGAAATCATGCAAGGGACGAGATTCGTGAACCGGCACTACCTTAACTCCGGAAAAAGGATCGGGAGCGGCATGCGGGCGGTCTGCTCGGGACCGGCGCTGCTGGTCCTGCTACTGGTATCCCATGCCGTGGCCCAGGAAATACCGGCTCCAATGCCCACCGAGCCGGAGGCCCACTGGATCTATCCTCTGGGAGGCCGCCAGGGCGCCCGCGTCGAGGCCGAGGTCGATGGCCGGTTGCTGCAAGAAGTGCACGCCGTCTGGTCGCCGGAGCCGGGCCTGAGGGGCGCCATCCTGGAAGTCCGCCCCGGGCCGGAACGGACACTGGAGGCCGAGGCGGGCGCCGACGGGAACAAGGGAAAGGCCCAGACCCAACGGGTTGCTCTCCAGTTGGAGATCGGTCCCGGGGTCAGGAGAGGAATCCACTCCCTCCACTTGGTTTCCAAACGGGGAGGCTCCAATCCGCTGAGCTTCCTGGTCAGTTCCGATCCTGTGGTGGAGGAGTCCGGGGATGCCGGTCGGGGCGCCTCCGAGCCCCAGACGGTCCATCCCCCGGTCATCCTCAACGGCAGGATTTCCCGCAACGCGGAAGTGGACACCTACGCGGTCGAGGTCGCCGCCGGGGAGGACCTCTCTTTCCAGCTCTTCAGCCCGGCTGAGACCTATCGGCCGATCCTCCAGCTGTACAGGGAAGAGGGAAGCTGGTTGCAGGGAGACAAACCGGCGGAGCTGGAGTTCAGCTACAAGGGAAGTTACAGGGCCTCGCAGGCCAAGCGCTGGCGCCATCGCTTCAACCGTGCCGGCCGCTACCTGGTCGGAGTGGGGTCGGTCTACGGCAGGGCCGAACCCGAGTTTGTCTATCAGTTTCGCATCGTACCGGCTGCCCAGGGGCCGGGATACGACGAATGGCCCGGTTCCGAAGGGCCGGCCAAGTGGAGCGAGCGCCAATACCTCAGGGAGTTGACCCCGAACAGGCTGCGCCAGCTCTGGGCGCGTACCGTCAAGGATGCCGGCATTCCAATCCGGTCCGAGGGCGACCCGGGGACGGAGAAGCCGTCGCGGGGGCGCACGGGCAAATCAGGCTCGCCCGATCCCTCCTCGGAGGGGACAAACCCGGACCCCACGGTCTTCGAGGAAAAAGAGCCCAACGGAGGCCGCGACCAAGCCCTGGCGGTTTCGCTGCCGGCTCTGATCAGCGGCAGCATCGAAGCCCCTGGGGACGTGGATTTCTTTCGATTTCAACTTTCGGCCGGGCAGACGCTGGTCTTTGAGGTGGAAACCCCGCGGGTGTCTCCGCCGGCCTTCAGTCCCAGCCTCAAGGTGTTGGATTCCGCCGGCCACCAGTTGTTCGACAACAAGCACCGCAAGATTGCCCTGACCCGGCAGGACCCCATTTTTCTGGTGGAGCTGCTCAAGCTCCATCTCCCTGACCGGGGAAGCTGCAGCATCGGATCTCTTGCCTTTTTTCGAGTCGCTGGAGGCCAAGATGGTGGCCGAGTTCGGCGTTGCCGGAGAGTACACGCTGCAGATTGGCGATCTGACCTCCGAGCAGGGCCATTCGGTCCATGCCTACCGGGTTCTGATTCGCCCCGCCATTCCGCACGTGGGGGAGCTTGAGCTCGAAGGGGATCGAATCAATCTCACACGGGGCCAGGTCAGAACGCTGAAAGTGACCACCGGCCTGGAAGAGGGTTATTCGGGCCAGGTGGCCCTGAGCCTGGAAGGCCTGCCTCCCGGGGTGGCGCCCTTGACCGGCACGGAAGTGGAGCTCCCCAGCCCCATCGGGCCCACCACCGAGAGCCGAAAAAGCTTTCTGGGGTTCAGCGAGAAGGCCGTCATCCTGTTGCGGGCCGATGAGCAGGCGCCGTTGACGGACATACCGGTGCGGGTCAAGGTGTGGGCGCGGCCCGCTGTCGACAATGAGCTCGGAGCCCGGCTGCCGGTGGGCGAGTTTCCACTCATGGTGATTGATGCGCGGGAACAGGCGTCCGGTTCGTGAGCCAGAGGGACCCTCGGGTGGAATCGGCAGGGTCCGGAGGTGTTTCATGGGGAAACCTGATTGGAAGAGACTTGTCCGGGGGTTGGTGCTGAGCCTCCTGCCGATCCTGGCGCCCGTACAGCTGGAAGCGGAGAAAGATAGCCGACCCCAGTCCGCAGAAGCGGCAGCGAGCCCGAACGGCTCGGCAGGCTCCGGCCAATTCCGTTCCCCCGAGAGTCTGCGGGACGTTCGCCTGGTTCCCTCTCAGGTGAGGCTGCAAGGGGAAGGGGCCTCGCAATCCTTCCTGGTGGTGGCCACCGACGCTCGGGGGCTGGAAGTCGATCTTACCTCCGAGTCGCGGTTCAGCCTGTCGGATGACCGGTTGGCAGAGGTCGGACCCGAGGGGCTGCTGAGAGCGCGCCGGGACGGAGAGGTCAGACTGCGGGCCGAGGTCGCCGGGCGGAGACTGGAGGCAGCGGTTCATATCGAAGGGACCGCACGGGCCAGACCCTTCGGCTTCGCTCGCGATGTGGTCGGGGTCTTTACCCGCAACGGTTGCAACGGGAGTGAATGCCACGGCGGAGTGAAAGGCCGCGGCGGCTTCAAGCTGTCCCTGCATGGTATCAATCCCCGGGAGGACTACCGCTGGACCGTCACGGGCGGGGTCTATCAGGTGTTGTCGCCCAAAGCTGCCGAGCCCTTTGCCCCCCGGGTCGACCTGAAGGATCCGGAACAGAGCCGATTGCTGCTGAAGCCCACAATGGGGTTGCCCCACGGGGGAGGGCAGCGCTTCGAGCGGGACTCGGCCGACTACCGGAGGCTGCTGGAATGGATTCTCCAGGGAGCTCCCTACGGTGCCGGCAGCCAGGCGGGGGCGCGGATCGAGCGGCTGGAGGCCTCTCCGCGTGAAGCGATCATGGAGCCCGGGGCTCGGCGGCGACTGCTGGTGACCGCTTTTCTTGAGGACGGCCGCAGTGAAGACCTGAGTCCCGAGGTGCTTTACGAGAGCAGCGATCCGGCTGTGGTCGAGGTCAGCCCGGCGGGTGTGGTGCGCGCCCTCAAGCCGGGGCAGGCCAGAGTCTCGGTACGGGCGGCCGGGAAGCTGGTTCAGGTCCGCTGCGGGGTGATTCGACAACCTCTGGACCACTATCCGGAAGTGGCCAGACGCAATGTCATCGATGACCAGGTCTTCGATCGGCTGCGAGAGCTGCACATCCTTCCGGCGGGTCTGTCAAGCGACTCCGCCTTCCTGCGGCGGGTTTGTCTGGACCTGACGGGGACCCTGCCGCCCCCGGAGCGCGTGCGCGAATTCCTGTCCGACCGGGATCCTCGGAAGCGGGAGCGTCTGATCGAGCGGCTGCTGAACTCGCCCGAATTTGTCGACTACTGGACGTTCCGCTTCGCCGACTTCTTCCGGGTGGTCTATCGCAATGCCTACAGCTACAAGAGCTGGATCCGGGAAAGCCTGGCCCGCAACAAACCCTACGACCAGATGGCCCGGGAACGGGTGGCGTCCCAGGGCAACGGCGGGCCCACCCGGCATTTCATCAAGTCGGTCAGCGGGGAGGTCATGCGTCCCCACGAGAAGATGGGAGAGGACGTGCGGGTGTTCCTGGGCATACGCCTGGACTGTGCTCAGTGCCACGACCACCCCTATGAGACCTGGACCCAGGATCAGTTCTGGGGAATTACGGCCTTCTATGGTCAGCTGACCCGAATCCGCACCCCCTCGGTCTTCATGGACGACATTTCCGGGAACGAGGAGCAGCCCGAGGGACCCAAGGTGATTCACCCTCGCCGCCGGCAGGAAGTGGTGCCCAGCTTCCTGGACGGTTCGCCGGCATCCGCCACGGGCGTTAACCCGCGGGAGCTGTTGGCCGACTGGATGACGGCGCCGGAGAACCCCTATTTCAGCCGGGCCATCGTCAACCGGGTGTGGGCCAACTTTTTCGGAAAAGGACTGGTCGAGCCGGTGGACGATTTCAGGCCCGGCAACCCTCCCAGCCACCCCGAGCTGCTGGAGGCCCTGGCCGAGGATTTTCGGCGCAGCGGCTTCGATCTCAAGCATCTGATGCGCGACCATCGCCCGATCCGGAACCTATCAGCTTTCCGGAGACTTCAACCCGACCAACCGGGAGGATGAGATCAACCACTCCCGGGCCCTGCCTCGCCGATTGGACGCCGAGATCCTGCTGGATGCCATTTCACAAGTGACCGGCATCGAGGAGGCCTTTGCCGTCCACAATTATGTGCGTGGGGGCACCGAGCCCAAGGGGACGCGAGCCATTGAGCTGGTACCCGAAGTCACTCCCTCCCAGTTTCTGGAAGTCTACGGGAGACCCGTCAGCCGGGACAGCATGGCCTGGCGCGACTACCGTTCCACGCTCAGGCAGGCCCTCCACCTGCTGGTTGGCTCCACCTACACCACCAAGATTTCGGCCGATGCCGGGTCGATCGACTCCTGTCGGACGGCGCCTCCGACCGGGAGATTGTTCGGGAACTCTATCTGGCCGCCCTGTCCCGCTATCCCACGGCCGGAGAGGAAGCCCGGCTTCAGGCCCTGATCGAGGGAGCCCCGTCCCGCCGCAAGGGTGTCGAAAACCTGGCTTGGGGGTTGCTGGCCTCCCGCCAGTTTACCTATAATCACTGAGGGATGCGCATATGGACCTGTCAATCGATCAGCTTGGCTGCTCTGCTGCCGGCCCCGCCGGGAATTCCTCAGAGTCGGCGCTCTCAGCCTGCTGGGTCTGAGCCTGCGGCAGTACCTGGCCCTGGAAGCTGCCACCTCGCCTGCTGCCGTCATATCTGTTTGTCTCTGCCCGTTTTTGCTGGGTTGCGGAAAAAGCCAGTGCCTGCATACTCGCGCTGGGCTGGAGGGTGGGCCCTCCCAGATCGACACCTGGGACCCCAAGCCCCACAGCCCATTCAAAGCCATTTCCACCCGGGCCGACGGCGTTCAGATCTCGGAGCTCTTTCCCCGGGTCGCCGGCCAGACATGCGACACAGTTGGCCATGTGCCGCTCATGCATGCACCGAGGAGAACAACCACCCTCAGGGCAGCGTACACATGGGGCGGTTTTTTTCCTGACCGGCGCACAGCCACATCCGGCTTGAAGTGTCCGCCCAGCCTGGGTTCGTGATCATCTCCAGGAGTGGGGCGAGGAACATACCTCCGCCCTACATGCTTGGGGCCTCTC
>CASHTH010000492.1:0-31218 GCA_030341885.1 Geodia barretti
CCTGACGGTCAATCTCGCCCACCGCATCGCCTTCTGGGCCATCGTCAGTTTCTTCGCCGCATACATGATCCATACCTACGACGTGAGCCTGCGGTTCGTGGCTCTGCCTCTGGTAGTAATAGCCATAGGCCAGGTGATAGGAACCTACGCCGGCGGGGTTGTGACAGGGAGCAGGCACCGCCCCATCCTCATTGCCGCCCTCTGTGCCGCCGGAGGGGCCTGCGGGTTCCTTTTCTTCGCTATCGATCTGCAACTCTGGGTGGCTGTTGCCGTGGCAACGCTGGCAACGGGATTGCTGAGCGTCAATTTCCCTGCCCTGGTGGCTGCCAGCACCGAGCATTCGGGCGAATCAAAGTCCACCGGCGTGGGCATGATGGGCCTGACCAACCAGTTGGGGGGCGTATTCGGCGCCGCGATTTCCGGCGGCCTCCTGGCAAGCACGGGCTACGGGGGAGTAGCGTACCTGTGTCTGGGAACAACAGTCGTAAGCGTCCTCGCGGCAGTCCTGTTCGCCAAACAGCTGCGCCTGGGCAACGTCTGAAATACCACACTCGCAGGGGTGCCGTCGCTCCAGTCAGGGATTAGGCAGTCGTCATTGCTCTTCCGTGGGGGGCACCTTCTCCCCTCACACCCGCCATGGAGTATAATCAGCGGCAGCGCGTCCCGACCGGGTACGCAGTCTGAATGACCGATGGGATATTACTGGAATGAGTAGCAAGTTTCTGGACCGCCTGGAGGAAATCAGGGAGGGCGCGACGCCGCGCTTGGGATTCGGGACGACGCGCCCCCCCAAACTGCCCGGCCTGGGCCTGATCATCACCGCCGACGGAGGGAAGAATGGAGCATCGGCTGCCGGAGGTCTGGCCCCCGACGCAGTGGTCATTTCCGGGTCTCCTGTGGTGCAGGCAGGCGAGATTGCGGAGGCAGCTGCGAGCGTCAATTGGGGCGTCCGTGCCGACGGTTTGACCTCCGCCGATGCAGCTTCATGGAGAGAGGCCGGAGCCGACCTTCTGGTCTTCTCACTGTCCGGCACTGCTCTGGGAGCGGTTACGTCGAAGGATGCGGCACGTGTGCTGGCCGTGAATTCCGACTCCTCTCCCGAGGAGCTGCGGGACATTAACCCTCTGCCCGTGGACGCCGTGCTGGTATCGCTGCCCGGGGATCCGGCCGGATGGACACTGCAGGACCTGGCGGGACTTGCCAGGGTCAGCGGCCGCGTTGGGAAATACCTCTTGGCCGAAATCTCGGGCGCGCCCGACGGCGATACGCTGGAAGCGCTTCGCAACGCTGGAGTCGCGGGTTTGGTCATGGACCTGTCAGCGGGGGAAGACACCATCAAGGGCCTGAAAGAATCCTTATTGGAAATGCCCCGGCCCGGCTCCGACGGCCGTTCCCGCTCCAACGCGATCTTGCCCGGCTCGGTATATGCCGACCGGCGTCCCGCTCAGGCAGATCCGGAACCGGACGACGACGACGATTAGCGAGGCGCCAGATGACCGAAGCGCAGCAGCCAGACGGTGAGCCCGGCTCGGAACATGGCCAGCACGAGCATGTCCATGAACCGCACGAGCACTATGGAGTGCTCCCGCCCAATGGCGTGGAGGACCTGACCGACAAGCTAACTGGTTTCATGAACGAAATCGAGTTGGGCGGCCTGTCGGATATATTGGGCCAGGTGTTGGACGATTTCCTGGACCAGTGCGGCGGAATGCCGGAAGATCTCACCGCCCGCGACGCCTTCGAGCAGATTTCCCGAGGCCAGCTTGCAGTCACGTTGGCCTACCAGCTGGGACGGCTGGAGGGGCGATCGCCTCAGTTGGTTGAAAATCTGGTAGCCCGCGCCGTCGAGTCCTACGGATTCTTGCCCCTGGACGAGTCGGATGAGATAACGGACGCTGACATGGAGAACCCCAAGGTGCAGGTGTATCCCAGGATGCGCCGTATGGAATACGTCGAGCCGCAGATTCTCCAGATCCAGGGTTTGGGAGACGCCCTCGCTGACGGCGGTGGGCCGCCTTCGGAATAAGTGGCCGGAACCACCGCTGGTTCAACATTTCCTTCGAGGGATGACTAATGACGACTTCCGCAGCCACCTATGACCTGCTGCTGACCGGCGGCACCCTGCTAGACCCAGCCCAGGGCATCAACGGCCGGCGCGACGTGGCTTTCAAGGATGGCCTCGTAGCCGCCGTTGCCGAGCGAATCGACGCAGCGCAGGCGACCGCAACGGTGGATGTGTCGGGAAAGCTGGTAACGCCGGGTCTGATCGATCTGCACGGTCACTTCTACCACGGCGGCAACCCCACGTCGGTCAATCCCGATGAGATCTGCCTGTCATCTGGCACCACCACCGGCATCGATGCGGGAAGCGCCGGTTTCCTTAACTACCAGGCCATGCGGGACTACGTGTTCCCAGCCCACCGCACGAGGCTTCTGGCCTTTCTGCACGTAGGCGCCGTGGGCCTGGCGGTCAACCGTGTGCTCGGTGGCGGTCTGCACGATATGCGGGTCATAGATGTTGACGAGACCTCGGAGCATATCAAACAGAACCCCGGATTCTGCTTCGGCGTGAAGGTGCGGATGCACGTCAACGCCGTAGCCTACTGGAACGCCCACGAGGCCATGAAAGCGGCCCGCGAGGTCGCCGACAAGTCGGGCACGCGCCTGATGGTGCATGTCAGTGGCACACCCATTCCGCTGCCGGACGTGCTGGAGTTCCTCGGCCCCGGAGACATCTCCACTCACGCTTTCAACGGCCACCCCGAGAATATGTTGGACCGCAACATGAAGATACGGCCAGAGGTAAAAGCGGCTGTGGACCGCGGCGTGATCATGGACCTAGCCCACGCCGGAGTGCACTGCGACGTGGAGGTAACTCGGGCGGCGCTGGAACAGGGGCTTGCTCCTCACACCATCAGCACCGATATCCACGTGCCGCCGCCGGAACGCACCGTGTACCAGATGAACGACCTGGTCAGCAAGATGAACGCGATGGGGATGCCTCTGGCCGACGCCATCGCAGCATCCACCAGCACCCCTGCGGGAGTCCTGGGTCTACAGGACACCATCGGCTCGCTGGCTCCGGGTATGTGCGGCGATGCCGCCGTGTTCGACCAGCGCGAGGGCGCCTTTGTATGGATGGACTCTGTGGGCAACCTGCAGCGGGGCACCATGCGCTTGGACACCTTCGCCGCGATACGAGGCGGCCAGATGGCTTGGCGTGAGGGCCAATTGGTCGAAATGGGCAACTGCTAGAAATATTCGGCCAATTTTCGGACGCCCGTTGAGGGCGGTGAACACAGCGGCGCCACGCTCAATTGGGCGTGTCGTTAAGCGTGATGGAAGGGTGCCCGGCCAGTTTGAATATGAATTCCACTGTCTCATCTGACGGGAACAGCGAGCGTTCCACTGCCACCATCGTCATTGGGGCGTACAGGTAGGCGTACTCGCGACCCTGAGCGTCTTGGTTCAGGTCCAGTTGCACAACAGCTTTGTTTCCGTCCACAACGACGTCGGCCACTGCTAGCGGGTCCCCCTTGACAGGGCGCCAGAGGTAGTAAGCAGCCAGCAGGACAGAAGTCTCGAAATCGATTCTTCCCAGGGATGTTGGATTGCCCCGGGTAGCCTTGCTGATGTAGCTGGTCTGAAAGGTGTCCAATTCCTCTTGGCTGACGATGACGAAGGCTCGCAACTCGTCGGCAAAGGGCCCCGCTACCTGAGAATCCTGGGGCGAAATCCAGCCGCTGTTGACATACCGGAAGCTGGGCTGCGACGAATAGGCAGCCGCGGCCGTTTCTCCCCAGTTTCTCCCAACAGTCGATACAACCGCCAGCAGGGCGGCCAGCACTAATACCGCTGCCGTCAGTCGCAGCGACGGCAGCGGTTCGCGTATGGCAGCAGTGGTGTCCTCTACCTCGATCACTTCCATGAATCGGTGTTAATCATACCAAAACTGCGTCCGCCTTAATTGTGTTGAAACGCCCGTGATTACGTAGAAAAGAGAAACGGCCCCACTGCTGGGGCCGCTCGTCAACTTCAGCGCTCGGTCTCGTTTATACGCCGATGCCTACCCGGGGTTGTATTTGAGCACCAACTCGGACACGCGGGGATCGATGTTGCCGATATCCACACCACCGTCCAGCCGGGCCACACCCAGATGGGCGTCGCGCTGGATTTCTTCCCAGTCGGGCTCAAGCTCGAATTGGTCGCGAAGATCGTCGAAAAGAGTGTCTAGCGAGTCTTTGTCAAACATGGCAGTCTGAAAATTCCCTCCTCATTGAGAATGCCAATTGGACCTATCCCGGAACCGAAAATCCGGGTTGCCCGATGTCTATTGCCGGCAGGGACTTCGCTTCATCGGGGATTTGCGGGGGCATAAATCACCACCGATAAAGCGCTTGTTAGTCTACTCAATCTCTCGCCTGCTGACAAGTCTGCCAAGAACCGTTGCAGCTGCCATTGGGCAAGGTTATGGAAGTGGCGTCCCGCCACGCCGTTGCTGGTAAAGGTAAAACAGACCTATGGCAATTGGAACCGCGATAATTATCGCTCCTGTCATCCCAACCATCGCCCAAGGGCCGACGCCGAAGATTTCGTCCATCCGCTCTTTGAGCCAGTGAATCAATTCCGGGTCGGCTGCATCTCCCTGGTGAAGCAGTATGGAACCCAGAATTTGTCCGGGACTAGGCATCGGTCACTCACACCGTCTGCGGCTGGGGTTGCTGGTATCGCGCGGAGTACTTGCGCTCGCGGATGGTGAACGCCGACAGAGCCGCCGGGACGAGCAGGGATCCCACAATGGCAAAGGGCACGGTGTAGGACCCGGTAACGTCATACAGCCAACCGGCCAGCGTTACGCTGACGAATCCGCCTATCTGGTGGAACATAAAAGTGATCCCGGAGATGGTGCCCATGGCACGCAGCCCGTAGACCTCGGCCGTGAGCGACGACGTCAGCGGCAGAGTGGCGATCCAGGAGAACCCGGCGACGCAGGCAAAAATCCACAGGCCGGCAATGTTCATACCTGGGATGAAAGGCGTGATCAACAACAGCAGATAGGCCAGTCCCCGCACGGAGTAGACCAGGTCAACCAGTTCTTCGTGCCGCCAATTTTGTCTGACAAATATCCCGCAGAAGTGGCCCCCACGATGTTGAGACCGCTCATCACGGCGAAAATCAGCGCTGCGGTGCCACGATCCACCCCACGATCCTCGGCGTAGGGGATGAAATGGATCGACAGGATGAAGGTGGTCGCGCCACAAACAAAATAGGCCCCGGACATCTGCCAGAAGGGCCACGAACTCAGGGAGTCCCGCCAGGACGCTGCCTCCAGCGGCCCCGGAGTGCGCTCCGGGCGACGGAGGATGGCTTCCTCCGACTGCTCATCATCGCCATCGGGACGCAGGTTCATCTGTGCCGGATTCTCGCGAATGAACAACCAGGTTACTGGCAGGGACAGGAGCACTACGCCGCCCAATCCGATCCAGGCGATACGCCAGCCTGCGGCGTCCATTGGTAGACGGCGAAAGGCACCATCACGAGGCCGCCGATCGACAGCGCTGTCGAGTTGATGCCGATGACAGTGCCCCGCATTCTGACGAACCACCGGGACAGCAGTGCGGAAGTGTTGGTCAGGGACAGCCCACTCTGCGCCACCGATGCCAGGATGCCGAACACGAAAATGAAGAACAGGAAGTTGAAAGTCCAGTACAGAGATATGGTTATCAGCCCCAGCGCCAGCACCGAGGCCAAGATGAGCTTTCGACCGCCGGTGCGGTCGAAAACCTGGCCCATAAAGGGCTGAATGAAACCGTTCAGCAGAATTCCCAGACCTGCCGCAAAGGAAATGGTAAGCCTGTTCCAGCCGAACTCGTCGGTCATCGGGGGTAATGAAGGCGCCGAACCCGTTGCGGGCCCCCACGGCGGCAAAGCCGACAAACACCGCCGCCGCCACTACGTACCAACCAAAAAACACCGGGCGACGCGTTGGACTACTCGCGCTCATAGATCTGCACCATTGCCTGAGGCTGTGGACGGTTCCATTCGAATTCGCAGTCCATGATACCACCGCGAGGGCCAGGTTGCGTGACTGGAGATGATTGACCCGCCGGGCAGGCAGTATCTACACTTGCGCCAGACTGACCAGGTTTTGGAGGTGATGCGTATGGCGTTCAAGCTGGTGATCTGCCCTCCCAACTACCAGGAACACTGGCCGGACCTGCTCCGCCGGGAGATCCCCCGATATCGACGTTCACCTCTGCCCCACAGTTGGCGAAGCAATGGAAGTCATTGGTGACGCCGACGCCGCGTTTGGCGACATTGTGCCGGAATTGCTGGAACGGGCCGAGAAGCTTCGCTGGGTCGCCTGCCCCCAGGCCGGGCCGAGGGCCGGGTACTATACCCAGGCGCTTGTCGATAGCGATGTAGTGGTCACCAACACGCGGGAAATCTACAACGATCATATCAGCGCCCACATCATGGCATTCCTGCTCGCCTTCGCCCGGGGATTGCAGGTCTACATACCGCAGCAGGTGGAGGGCGTCTGGCGGCAGGGCTACCAGACCACCTATCTGCCCGAGGCTACCGCGGTGGTCGTCGGCGTCGGTGGTATCGGTGGTGAGACCGCCCGGTTGTGCTCCGAATTCGGTATGACCGTGCTGGGGGTCGACCCACGGCTGGAAGAACTCAGTCCCGGACTCGCGGAGCTGCACCGCCCCGAGGACCTGCTCGAGGTGCTGCCCCGCGCTGATTTCGTCCTGCTTACCGTACCTGAGACCCCGGAAACGCAGGGCATGTTCACACGAGAGAAGTTTCGGGCGATGAAGGACACGGCCTTCTTTATCAACATCGGCCGCGGCGCGACGGTGGTGCTGGATGACCTGGTCGAGGCGTTGCGGGCCGGCGAAATTGCGGGAGCAGGCCTTGACGTATTCCAGACAGAGCCGCTTCCCATCGGCCACCCGCTCTGGACCACGCCGGGTGTGCTCATCACTCCCCACGTCGCCGGAGTCGGGCCATACCTCGAAGACCGCCGCACCGACCTGTTCATCGACAACTGCAAGCGGTTCAACGAGGGCCTCCCGCTCCGCAACGTCGTCGACAAGGCCAACTGGTTCTAATTCCCTTCCAACCTGGGGGCCTGACTCCAAGCTCCGCCTGTGCTGGCAGTCCATGGTCCAGCGGGCGAGGACTTAGAGGGTGTGTGAAAGCCTTCTTTCCTTTCGGGAGGGTGTTTGGGTAAGGGAGCCCCACTGGCTTCGCTGAAAGACGAGGGCAATCCGACCTTGGATCAGGGCGGTTGGAATAGGTTTAGACCGCGCCTTCTTGGATCATGACTTCGCGATGTCGCAGGTGATTCTTGGCCTATGGTGGGCCACGTTCGCTACTCTTCAACCCTCGTGAAAATAGTCCTGATGGCTACCGGCTGGTCAGCGCTGAGTTCCAGTGATTCCTGCTGTGCCGGACGCCCGGCACAGCAGGATGGATGTCGTAGCCTTCCAAAACGTGCCGTCCGCTAGTCGCGCAGGGCGGCGGCGTCCCGAGCGGCGCTGTTGCCGGCGAGGCGGCCGAAGACCATGCCCGCGCTGAGACCGGAGCCGCCGGGGTAGTTGTGATAGAACAGCCCGCCGACCATCTCGCCCGCCGCATAGAGGCCCGGCAACGGTTCGAGGCTGGTGTCCAGCACCCGGCCCCTGTTGTCGATGCGGACACCACCGAAGGTAAACGAAATGCCGCAGGTGACGGCGTAGCCGAGGTAGGGCGGCGTGTCGATGGTCTGCGCCCAGTTGGTCTTGTTGGGACTGAGACCGACCGTGCCGCGCCCGTCCTTCACTGTCGGGTTGTACGGTACGTCGGTCTGCACCGCGGCGTTGTATTCCTTGATTTCCGCAGTGAGACCATCGGGGTCGATGTCGAGTCGACGGGCCAATTCCTCGATTGTGTCGGCCTGCGCCATGGTGACCTGCGGGATGTGGTACTCGTCCCGCAGCAGGTGCTTCACCTTGTCGTCGAAGATCTGGAAGGCCACGCCTTGGGCTGGGTCAGCAAAGCCCGCCCGTAGGTGACGTAGGTATAGTTGCGGAAGTCATACCCCTCGTCCAGGAAGCGCTCGCCGTCCAGGTTTACGATCAGGCCAAATGGGTATGAGTGCTTCTGGAACAGCTCGGTGATAGTGCGGTCTCCGTACGCCGGGGCGTTCAGATCCCAGGCAACGGCGTGACAGCTGCTCCAGTGGCCGTGGGGCATCGCGCCCGCGTCCAGTGCCATGCGGATGCCGTCGCCGGTGTTGTAGGGGATGCCGCGCACCTTGACCAGCTCCCAGCCGGCCCCCAGGTAACGGCAGCGCATCTCGGCGTTGGCCTCGAATCCGCCGGCAGCCAGTACCACGGAGCTGGCGTACAGATCCTCAAAGCCCTCCGGTCCCAACACCCGCAGGCCGTTAATCCTGCCAGTGTTGTCGCGGAGCAGTTCCGTTCCCTGGGTGGAGTAGCGCACCTCGATATCCTGGGCACGGCAAACGTCGAACTGCTGGTCCGACAGCCCCTTGCCGGCGCCCACGGCCTCCACGAGCAGACCCCCCCAGAAGCGGTACTTGCCGATCGCCTCGTCGCGAAAGGCCTGCCGCCCGTAAGACAGCACGAATCGGACGCCCTTGGTGCGCATCCACTGCATGGTGGGCAGCGACTGGCTGACCAGAATCTGGGCAAGCTCGGGGTCGCTGTTGCCTTGAGTGACGCGCATCATGTCATCGTAGAACTGGTCCTCCGTGTAGCTGCCGACCTCCACCGACTCCTCCTCTGTGGGAGACATGTCGGGGATTACGGTCTTGATGTCCTCCAGTCCTTCGAAGGCGAAACGGATTATGCCACCGGTGAAATAGGTGTTGCCGCCCCGGAAATACTCAGGTGCCTTTTCCACCACGATGACTGACTGGCAGGTCTCCCTGGCGGCGATGGCGGCGGACAGCGCCGCGTTGCCAGCGCCGACTACGATGACGTCATATTCCTTGGGCATTGGTGATGGCCTCCTGCGATTCTTTGGAACTGTTCCGAAAAGCTTGTCTTATAATAAGCCCGCCGTTGGAAGTTGTGAATTGACGAGCTGCAAGATACCCAGGACTATCGCATTTGGCTGGAGAGATTCCATGTCCCCGCAGGGAATC
This sequence comes from Geodia barretti, assembly GCA_030341885.1. Classification (NCBI taxonomy): domain Eukaryota; kingdom Metazoa; phylum Porifera; class Demospongiae; order Tetractinellida; family Geodiidae; genus Geodia; species Geodia barretti. Next base: position 9,161 of record CASHTH010000492.1, read on the forward strand.
GAGTACAGGCATTCATTGAGAAGCGAACCTGCGGGGGAATGAGGAGTCTCAGTGGGAGGAATAGGACGGGATTCTTCCCGCGCCAGTCTCATTTCGAGCCTAAAATCGAGCTATTTCCTGTCTGCGGTATGCCGTGCGAGACAGATATTTTCAATTCCTGACCCATTGTGTCCCATTGTGTCCCATTCTTGGGTTTTGCCGTTTTGGGCGTGCCAGGCCCTTGCGGTTGTAAGCAGAGTGTTCCGGACATGTATCGAGTTGAGCACATGCTCGCATAATGTCGATGGGTCAAAGGGCTTGGCAAGAGGTAAATGTCATCAGATATCCAAATGCGATTGCCTTAAAATGGTAGGCATGAAGACCCCCGGAATGCGTAGTGCAAATTTCCGATGAGACCTTTCGCATTAGTGTTCTTGGCTCTGCCACTCTTGCTGTCCCTCGCCTGCGCTTCTGAGACTGGCTCACCTGGGTCGGTCGGCACGCCGGACTTGGGGGCGACTGTGCAGGCCGCGGTGAATGCGGCACTTCCGACGGTAACGCCCACGCCGACGCCGAATACCAACGCGACAATAATTGCGAGCATAATCGCCACTGAGGATGCTGAGTACAACTCTGCTCTAACGCCAGCGCCAACCCCAACCCCGAACATTGACGCGACGGTGGAAGCGCGAACGGCGGCCACAATCGTCGCGATGTCTGCCCTTGCACCCACCGACATTCAGGCCGAGACTCGCGCCCCGACGCCCACTCCTGCCCCGACCGCGATGCCGACCGCCGTCCCCACTCCACTGCCCACACCGACGCGTCAACCGTCCCCGACGCCCCTCCCCACCTTTACCCCGCGTCCGACCCCAACCCCAACCCCCGTTCCGACCAGGGTTGCGGGGCCGTCTCTGAGCGAGATGGTCAAGAACGTGCGGCCCGCGGTGGTAAGGATTCAAACCGGCAGGGGAGGGGGATCGGGCGTCATTTTTCGAAACCCAGGGTCAGACTGGATACGTCATCACCAACCATCACGTAGTGGAGGGATACTCCCAGGTCAACGTGGTAGTCAACGATTCGTCAACCTATCGCGGCACGGTGCAGGGCTCCGACCGTGTGCGCGACCTGGCGGTGGTGAGCATCTGCTGCGACAGATTTCGCGCGTTGCCCTTCGGCGACGCATCACGTCTGGAGCCCGGCGACGAGGTGGTCGCCATCGGATACGCGCTGGGGCTCTCTGGACAGGCCAGCATAACCCGCGGCATTGTGTCAGCCATGCGCTACGACAACCGACGGCAGAGCAACGTAATTCAGACCGACGCCGCCATCAATCCGGGCAACAGCGGGGGGCCGATGCTCTCGATGACCGGTGAGATCCTCGGCATCAATACCTTTCGAATCGACGAATCGGATTCGGGGAGGGCTGCGGAGGGCCTGGGGTTTGCCGTATCGGAGACGACGGTGCGGCAGCGCCTCCCGGCATTGAAGACCGCCCGGGCGGCTCCAACCTCCACGCCAACGCGCCGCCCCGCTCCCACGAGCTCATTCGGCGCATACGGTTTCGGCCCGACCAGCGGGGAGCTGTGGCACGACCCATCCGACGGGTTGATCAAGACCGAGTTCGCCGATGTCTTTGTTTCCGATCTGTTGGTGTGGGCTACTTTCGTGAATCCCTACTCTGCCGCATCTCACGGTTGGGATTATGGATTCATCATTCGAGGGACTGGTGCGGGGGTGTACGCCGCCGAAATGGTTCAAATCGTGGTAACCAGCCGTGGACGGTGGGAACTCTCCTCTCGCCAGGGAGCAAGTTCAGGTAGCAGGGTGATTGCGCGAGGGACGCTCAATTCCTTTGACACGAGTGCCGGAGGGCGAAACCGGCTTTGGGTTGCCGCCCTTGGTGGGAGAGGTTTGCTCTTCGTCAACGGAGAGTTCATATCCTCGCTGGACCTGTCCCAGATAACAGGAGCAGGCGATGTTGCCATAATCACAGGGGCGTTCACTGGAAATGAGGTTGCCGGAGCCGTCACCCGGTTCGAAGACTTCCAGGTCTCACATTTGCGTAAGAGCTACGGCCCGGCGAGCGGAACTCTGCAGGGGGAGCCTGAATTTATCGCAACCCATTCCAGTGGCGTATGGACCAGAAATTTGGTAGCTGAAGCGACTTTCACCAGTCCGCGAGGCAATGACTGGGACTATGGATTCACAATCCGGAACCCGGAATCAAGCCGCCTCGAGGCCGTCGGAATAGACGGTTTGGGACGCTGGTTCCACAAGTCGCGGGACGTAGGTGACGCAGTATATCAGGATATTTCGAGCGGCCTTCTGCGCGCTCACGGTGTAACTCTCGGTGGTCGCAACCACTTGGTCCTGGTCGCACTTGAAGATGTGGGATGGTTTTCGTGAACGATAGGTTTGTCGCTAGGCTCGACCTGTCCACAATCTGGACTACGGCGAAACCAGTGCCATGGGAGACTTCTATGTAAGCCATCAAAGTTCGCCTCATTTCGAGGACTACAACGTCTGGACACCATAATTGAGCCAGCGTGTTATTCCTGGTTCGAAAAACAAATGGATTTCGATGGCGGTCGCTCCAAGCTTGAAAGTGCTGTTCTTCCCGGCCCTGCTCGTGGCGTTTCTTTTCGCCGTCGCCTGCACCCTTCAGGGCCCGTCACCTGTGCCTGTTGAGCAGCCAACATCCCCTCCTGACCTGGAGGCGACCGTTCAGGCTGCGGTATCAGCCGCCTTGCCAACCGTGCCCCCGACCCTCGAGCGGACAGTCGCACGCAGACGAGGGCGCAGATGGGAAGCGCGGCCAGCGCAGCGCTCAGCAGCGACTCCGAAGACGACCGCCGGCGTGGCAGCGCAGACTCAGGACATCGACGAAACACACACGCGAGAGCCGATATGGCACGCACCATGCGCGCAGTCCACCGCCGACGCATCTGCGCCTCAGCCTCACTGGAATCGGCGGGTTCCACTCCAGCGGTAGCTCCCACTCCAATACCGACGGGCACCCCTGCCCCAAGGCCGACGAGCACGCCTTTTCCAGCGAGCCGCGATTCCATGACGTTGAGCGACATGGTCAACCAGGTGCGCCCTGCGGTGGTGCGAATTGGCACGACTACGAGCGTAGGCACCGGCGTCATATTCGAAGCCACCGGTCAAACTGCCTATGTCATTACCAACGAGCACGTAGTTGCCGGCCACCGGCAGGTGACCGTGGTGGTCAACGACTCAGACACCTACAGGGGCACCGTACTGGGCGATGACCCTGTAAGGGACCTAGCTGTTGTCAGCATTTGCTGTGGCAATTTTCACCCGCTGCCCTTTGGTGACGCCTCAGGGCTTCGCGCGGGGGATGAGGTAATTGCTATTGGTTATGCCCTTGGCCTATCGGGCCAGGCCTCGATCACGAGGGGCATCGTTTCCGCGATCAGATATGACTCCGGCCACCTCAGCGATGTGATTCAGACCGACGCCGCCATAAATCCCGGGAACAGCGGCGGGCCCATGCTGTCGAGGTCGGGGGAAATCCTGGGCATAAATACCTTCACCATCGAGCAGTCCAGGTCAGGAAGGCCCGCTGAGGGGCTGGGATTCGCGGTCTCCGGGTCCACCGTGCAGGCCCGGATTCCCCGGCTCCGTACGGCGGCGGCCAACCCCACTCCCACGCCTAACCGTCGTCCTCAGCCTACCAGGACACCCAGCCCCCGGCCGAGTACGCCAGGAGACGATGCCTTCATATTCGGTCCGGTGAGCGGAGATTTGCGGCACGATCCGCGGAACGGGAATGTGGAGTCTTTCAACGCCGGTGTCTCCATGCTGGATGTCGCCGTCAGTGGGACATCCCAATCCGTACCCGCCATCGTCCGGCTCCTGGGATTATGGATTCCTGATACGAAGTGAGAGTGGCCGACCCTCTCTGCGAGCGCTGATTACCAGTTCAGGACGTTGGGAGATCTCAGATGGAGACGGTACCTCCAAGGAATCAAAAAAGGAGGGGAGACTTCCGGAGTTTCATTCCGGCGCTGGCCAGCGGAACAGTCTGGTTCTCTTCGCTGTGGGAGGGAAGGGACTGCTCTTCGTCAACGGCGAATTCGTCGCAGCGCTTGACCTTTCTCAAGCTACGCGGGCAGGGGATGTCGCTGTCATCACAGGCGTATTCTCAGGGAATGAATCATCTGGAGCGACGACGAAGTACGAGAGCTTCCAGGCCATTGAGCTTGTAAAGCGATACGGCCCCGCAACGGGTAGACTTGAAGCAGTTCCCAACAGGATCACGGAGCATAAGACCGGCCAATGGACTCGCGACCTTGTTATCGAGGCTGAGTTTGACAATCCCAGCGGCTCCAACTGGGATTACGGCTTTGTTTTTCGCAACCCCAGCTTAGACCAACTGGAGGCAGTTGGCCTGACCGACAGCGGGGAGTGGTTTCATACCGCGCGCAGTCCCAGCAGTAGCCGCTACGTGGATGTTGTGGAAGCCAGGCGGTCAGATTCCGGTGCTCCTTTCCTCGCGAGGAATCACCTGATGCTACTGGCGTTCCGGGATTCCGGCCTGTTTATCGTGAACGGCCAGTTGGTTGGAAGACTTGACCTGTCTGACAATCGGAGCCGGGGGAACGTTATAGTTATCGCCAATCTCAATAGCGGGCACCTTGGCTCACCAAGGTTCTCCAACCTGAACGTCTGGACGCCTTAGATATGACAATACGTTGCTCATGGGCCACCACGCCCCTCGGAATCTCCTACCACGATGCCGAATGGGGCGTGCCGTTGCACGACGACCAGCAGGTGTTCGAGTTCCTGATTCTCGAGGGCGCACAAGCCGGGCTCTCGTGGGAGCTCATCCTGCAGAAGCGCGACGCATACCGGGAGGCGTTTGACGCCTTCGATCCCGAGAAAGTCGCAGCCTACGGCGACGCCAAGGTAGCCGAACTCCTGGCCAACGCCGGCATTGTGCGCAACCGCCAGAAAATCGCCGCGTCCATCGGCAACGCACGCGCCTTGTTGGAAACCCAGCAGGAGTTCGGTAGTTTCGACGCCTACGTCTGGGCCTTCGTCGGCGGCAGTCCGGTCACCAATGCCTGGCAGTCCATGGCCGATGTGCCCGCCACGACGCCGCTGTCTGAGACGATGAGCAAGGAGATGCGAAAACGAGGATTTCGGTTCGTCGGTCCCACCATCTGTTACTCCTTAATGCAGGCCGTCGGAATGGTCAACGACCATACCGTCGACTGCTTCCGCTACGCAGAGGTGGGGTGAATCTCGAACAGTAACTGGTGTGATTTGAAGAACTCCCTGAATCTGTGGTTCGATTTTTCGAAGAGGAATCCCCTACTCAGGCTTTTCGAAAAACACTGGGCCGCACTGGCCCTCTCAGGCGATTCCGTCTGCGTTGGAATCGGATGTGGGCATGCACAACACTGTATCCGGCCACCCAGTTGACGGATACGTTTCAAACCAGGCGGTCTTACGCCGGTGCCGACAGCATTCTCGCTAGGCGGGAAGCCAGGCCCACGTACTGTCAGTCTGGAAATGTAACTCGACCACCCGATTCGGAACACTGTCTTGTGACGCTCACGCCTTCCAAACTAGTACTCGGTCAAGTCAGGAATTGATGGGGTATAGGCGATGGAGTTTGGTTCTGGCGTCCTGGATGCTGAAGCGCCAGTTGATGCGGGCTTGAGCATCGTTTCGCTCCAGTTCCAGGGCGCGGACCTCCCGGCAGAGGGATTCCTCGTCCGGGAGACGCTGCCTGAGGCAACTGCGGGAGAAGATGCTGAACTCGATCTCCGCCATATTGAGCCAACTGCCGTGCTTGGGCGTGTAGTGAAATTCCAGCCGCTTGGCAATGCGCCGGGCCTCGTCAGCTGGGAACGCCTCATAGAGGGACGCCTTGCAATGGGTGTTCAGATTGTCCAAGACCACTCGAACCACCGCGATATCCGGATAGGCCTCATCCACCAGCCAGCGCATCTGGTGGGCAAAGTCCTCCTTGGTGCGCCGCTGGGTTACCTCTACGTGCCGCCAGCCTGCCAAGGGTTCGCAGGCCAAGAACAGGTTGCGGGTGCCCTCCCGCCGGTACTCGTAGTCCTCACGTCTGGGCTGTCCGGGTGCCGCCGGGATGGGCGGCCGGGCGTCGGCCAGCATCTGGGTGGATGTCTCATCGAAGCAGACCACCGGCCTTTCGGGGTCATAGGGTTCGGCATAGAGGTCCAGGACATCCTCCATGTGGGCCACGAAGTCGGCACTCACCTTGGGAATGCACCACTGTTTCTTCTGCCACGGCTTGAGGATGTTTTTTTCAGATGCAGACGCACCGTCTCGTGGGACAGGGAGTCAACCACGCCCAGTTCAACCATCCGGTCCGCCAAAAGGCGCAGGTTCCAGTGGTCGTGGCCTTCGGGGGCCGGGCTGCAGGCCAGGGCAATCAGGTGGGCTTCGCCACGGTCATCCAGCTTGCGGTACCGGTGGGGCTGGGTCCGGTCCCTGAGCGCCCCGTCCAACCCATCCTCGGCGAAGCGCCGCTTGAGGCGGAACACCGTGCCCTCGGACACATCCAGGGTTTGGGCTACTCTGGGAGCCGACCAGCCCTCGTCGGTCTTGAGCAGGATGCGGCCCCGGGTCGTAACCCTGGCCGGACTCTTCCCTGCCCGGACCATGTGCTCCAGTTGGTCGCGTTCCTCCGACGTCAGCCGAACTATAAATTTCTCTCTGACCACACCGCCACCTCACAACAACATCTTCCATGACTCAGAATATCATCGACATCCATGCCTCTGAGTCTACCTATCGGACCAAGTTTGACCGAGTAACTAGGTTCCGCTTCCATATAATCAAACAAACGTTCTTTAAACGTTCTGGCTTGAGCATGCATCCCCACCATACGGCAGAATCCGCAAATGCCGATACAAAGGAGCGGAAATTCCTGAATTTTCATCTCGAGAACCGCTGTCGCGGCATCTCCCACAGCGGACCCTGCAGGGAGGGATGGATCCCTTATTGAGACTAGGGGTCGTGGAAAATGCACAAAATGGCACACTTTTCCGGAGGTACCCTGTCGGGCGCCTCCCCGTATTGATACACCCCTCTGACACCTTGCCGGCGCGGGCCTTGCCCTCGGACTGGTCCGGTGCCAGGGCATAAGGATTGTGAATTCGGCTCCCCCAGGCAACGCCGGATAGTATGGCACCATCCTTAGACAATTCGACCAACTCAATCGTAACGCTACAGAGTTGACGTAATGTATTGCCGTTGGTGCTTCCCGACCTGTAATATAGCCAAAACGAAACGCAACAGTCCGTCGTGTGCGGCAGTATCTTAACCAGGGAGAATCGGTCCAATGAAAGCGGCCAGACTCATCGGCCCTAAGCTCTTCGAACTTTTGGAAGCGGAAACGCCCTCGGCACAGGACGGGGAATGCCTGGTCCGGCTGGAGCGCGTCTCCGTCTGCGGCAGTGATATTCGCCATGGGTTCGCCATCAACCCGGAGGAATACTATCCGGCTCCCATCGGGCACCCTTGCCACGAGTTGGCTGGCACCATCGTCGAGAGCCGCACCGATGCTTACCACGAAGGGCAGCGCGTCATTGTCATTCCGCCGCGTGGGTCCGCCGGGTTGGTGGAATACATGGTGTCTGACCCGGGCCGCATGATTTTGCTTCCCGATGAGGGCTCGCTTGACGACTGGATCATGTGCCAGCCTTCGGGCACGGTGCTGTATTCCTGCCAGCAGATGCCCAACCTGCTGGGCAAGAACGTGGTCGTGATGGGGCAGGGAAGCATCGGTCTCAGCTTTACCATGATCACCTCCCGCATCGGAGCCCGGAACGTCATCGGGGTTGACCTGCTCGACAACAGGCTGGAAGCCTCAAAGACGTTTGGTTCCACCTACCAGCTCAATCCTGATAGGGATAACCTGGAGGAGGCGGTGGCCGAGATCACCGGCGGCGTTGGAGCCGACGTGGTTGTGGAAGCGGCGGGCTACGCCGACACTTTCAACATGTGCTTCCGGCTGGTCCGCCAGAACGGGACCTGCATCATTTTCGGTATCCAGGAGGAGGAATTCATTCCCCTGGAACATAACTGGCTTATGGACAAGCAGCCGCGAATCATCCCGACGACCGGAGCTCGCAGCGGCGATCCAATCAGCCACATTCAGGAAATCGTGGCGCTGCGCCAGCGAGGATGGTGCGACCCTGCCCCGCTGGTCACCCACCAAATGGGCTTCTCCGATGTTCAGAAGGCCTACGATATGTACGATCAACGGACGGACAACATCATCAAGGTGTGATGAACCTCAGCAATTAGCTGGCTGGGCTCAGGGAGCCTCGCAGCGAGCTTTTTCGAATTGACAAATGAGGGACCCCAAGACCCCTGTCTCTAATTCCTGGAGGCGGTGCCGGGTGGTGGCGTGTGAAACCAGGGGAAGAAATCAGGCTGGTAAGAGAGAATCTGGCATTCTGTGTCGCACTGTGGAAAGGTGCGTCAGCAGGTAGAGTGCCGCCGCATTCTCTGGTCCGGCCGTCCAGCGATGCCCCCCCTTTCAATCAGCAGGCCGGAAGCGGCCACCGCTCTGATCCAGAGTTGGCTGCCGAATTGGTCAGGGGCGCGGCCAACCAGATGAGGTCCGCTTTTGCCATCTCCGCCCTGCAGGTCCAGCGAAGTCTGGAAACCGCTTTCCCCGGTGAGCCCATCCGGGAAGAATGGCCGGAGTTGCGCGCTGCCCGGTCTGCGATGTATCTCATTGGCAGGGCGGTGGAGCGGTCCATCCTGCAGCCGGTTTGGGAATGCCCGCCGCCATATCGAAAGTTGTTCCACATCAGGCGTTTCGCCTTCACGTTGAACGCTACTGGCCTGGAGGGCCGGGCGCTCAGCTGGGACGACTTTGGTGGGCTGGAAAAATATCTCGGGTTGCTTGAGTACCTCGGCGCCAGCGCAAATGCCGTGGTGGCAGGCGGCACCGCGGCCGCCTCGCGAACTCTCCCCAAGAATCCGGGGTCGACCACAACAGCGTTTGGCGGCGTCATTGGCTCCCCCTCCTTGTCGGAGGATGGCGAAGAATCGACTCCGGCTGTTCCGCCCCGGGGTTATCCGGGAGATCCTCCGGATCGGCGCCTCGCCCCTGGCGCTCCTCCATTCTTGCCGCCGAGGGTACCGGATCCGATGGAGGACGCCGATAGCTGGGACGTCGCCATCAGGGAACGGTCGGGTCTTTGGCACAGGGAACAGGAGCCAGCCGGCACGTCCTCGTACGCCAATGGGGGCCGGGGTTCCAACGGCAGCCACGGAAGTCGTCTGGAGGCCATTCCGGCAGGTGGGCTGATTCGCCGCTTTATCGCCGAACGATGCGAGACAGGGGATGAGCGAAGGGCTCTTGCCGGAGAACTGTACACGGGATTCCTGCATTGGTGTAACGACCTCGGCCACCAGCCGTTATCGCAACGAGCCTTCGGTATGAGGCTCACCAGCCTTGGACTGAGGCGCAAGCGGCGTGGCCATGGAAAGCATTGGTGGGAGGGAATCCGACTGGCCGTTTGATGCGGTGGGGGGAGTGGTGTAGCGCCGGACATCCTGCAGGGTCGGAGTCGCGGCGCTTGGTCAATGGCGACAGGTAGCAAAATAATCCTTTTCTTGGTGGTCGCGGCCGTCTTTGCTTGGCCCGGCTATAGGACCGTATCGTCAATCGTTTCCCCTGTTGACGACACTGTCGCTTCTGCGTCTCAAACCGGGCCGTCTTCCCGGCCCGTGAGCGACTCAACCAATGTCCCTGCTCCAACGCCCGCTCGACCGACGTCAATCCCGCCATCTACAAGAATTGCGCGGGCCGCGTCTTCAGTAATCTCACGAGCGGCGGCTATCGTTCAACCGGACCCCACCGCTATACCCTCCCTCACCGCAACCCCCGCGCCGACGCAAACGCGGCCACCGCAGCCTTCACCTACGCCGGTCGCGCCTCAGTACGCGTTGATGCTGCAACTGATAAACGAGGCAAGGGTTGCAGTGGGAGTGCCAGCGGTTCAGTTGAGCGACAATCGGGCGGCGCAAATCCACGCTGCGAACTCCCTCAGAGACTGCGTCGCTGCCCATTGGGGGATTGACGGACTGAAACCCTATATGCGCTACAGCCTGGCCGGCGGGTATCAGTCGAACGCCGAGAACTGGTACGGCGCGAATTACTGCATCGCGGCGTCGGATGGCTATCGTGCGATAGCGAGCGTTTCCAGCGAGATCCGGAGGGCAATGCAGGAATGGATGGACAGCCCGGGCCACAGGGACAACATCCTTGATCCATCCCACAGAAAAGTCAACGTGGGGATGGCGTGGGACGAATTTAATTTCGTGGCCTACCAGCATTTTGAGGGCGACTACGTCGATTACTCCGCCCTACCCGAGATCAACGGCGGCAGGTTGACGTTTGAGGGGCGGGTGAAGAACGGGGCAAGGTTCGGTGAGGGCCGAATCTTTCCGGTAAGAATTGACTACGACCCTCCTCCGCAACAGCTCACACGCGGTCAGGTGGCGAGGACTTACTGCTACGGACCCGGCCATCCGGCAGTTTACCTGCGAGAGCTCCTGCCCCTGATCAGCTACGTGCCGGAGGAATACAAGCCCGACGAATACTTGCCCGATGAACCAATCCGTACGGAATACGAGTCCTGCACCGATCCCTATGACGTTGCCATTGACGCTCCCGCTCCTTCGTCCCACGAGGAGGCACGTCAGCTATGGCAGGAGGCTCGATCCCAGAACCAGCAGCCCCTCCGTCAAACCATATCGGTGCCAACAAAATCGGTATTTCGATGGCAGGTCAGGGGAGACAGTTTCTCGGTAGGCGCCGACTTGAGAGACATACTGGAAACTCACGGCCCTGGGGTCTATACGGTGGTGCTTCTGGGCATATTGGCAGGGGAAGCGGAGGCAATTTCATCATACTCCGTCTTCCATGAGATTCCACGACCCGTCGGCTATGGTTCACAATGAGCCTGGAGGCCGAACCATGTCCTTGAAAACTCAGAACAATCGTGGATGGCAGCGCGACCGCTTGCGGCATCATCCTCCTTCCTGCTCTTGTTACCTCTGTAACGACGACAAGGGGAGCCAGCAAGCGGAGCGCCAGAGGGCGGACGGGGACTTTACCCGGTCAACTGAGGCCGTACGTCAAACGGGGGATAGTCGCGGGGACGTGCGGGTGAGCGAAAGGCCCGTTTCGCCGCGCTCGGCACCAACTCGGCGCAGGCGCCCGCGGGAGGGAGGCCTTTTCAGGGCGTTTTGGCTGGTAACTTTTATGGCGGTGCTGTATGCCTTTGGCCTGCACGCCTTGGTGCTGCTCGGGCTGGTTACCTACACGATCAGCCAAGAAGGCTTCCTTGGGATTATTCCCATGTTGTCCGATGCTGGCGATGCCTATCTCGGGTCCTGGGGCGTCGGTAATCCAGGTGGTTAAGCAATTGGCAGCGGACAATGGGGATAAGTCCGCGGCGATTGCGAAATAGCTAGCTTCGCCTCTTGCTATCTCTCGCTCAGCATTCGTGTGAATGCCCGGAGTGATGATGGTGGCCGCCGCCCGGCGGCTCAACCTCCCGCAGTCAACACCCCGGCTGCCCGTAGTTCCCGCAACACCCGCGCACTCTTCGCAGCTTGGTCCAATTGTTGTCTGCGATGAGCTTCAGCTTGCGCTTCAGAACCATGGGTACGAGCAAGTTGGCGATATAGGCGAATTTGAGTTGCCGCTTGCCGGACATAACGTGCTCAATTATGCTGATTACAGATGGGAAAGGCAATCGGCCAGGCAACTGCGAGACAAGCCCGCCCGGCCGTCGATTACCGCAATTGGCGGTAAGGAGGCACCATGCCCGATCGGCCCGAATACCTGGAACGACTTGCGGAGTTCGTCTGCGAGCTCAACCTGGACAAACTTGGCCCCGAGACTACGGAGGCGGCCCGCACTGTCGTCCTGGACACCATCGGTGCCATGCTGGCCGGCAGCAGGCTGCCCGAGAACCGCAAGCTGGCCGAACTGGCGGTCAGGATAGCGGCACCGGTACCTCCAGCATTGTCGGCCATCCGAACCAGGCGGGCCCAATGCTTGCCTCGCTGGTGAACGGTACTTCCGGGGTCGCGCTGGAGATGGACGAAGGCAACCGCCTTGGCGGTGGGCACGCTGCCATCCACGTGATCCCGCCGGCCCTGGCCGTTGCGGAAGAGGCGCAGGCTACGGGTAGGCAGTTCCTCGAAAGCGTCATCGCCGCCTACGAGGTTACATCCCGCGTTGGCACCGGAACGGCAGTGAAGCCGGATGTCCACTCCCACGGCACCTGGGGCACCATCGGCGCTGCGGTCGCCGCCGCCAAGCTGATGGATTTGAGCAAGGGTGAGGTCCGCGAGGCCATCAACATCGCCGCGTCCATGAGCCCGGCCAATACCTGGACGCCCTGCATCGAAGGGGCCACCGTCCGCAACCTGTATCCGGGCCGTTCAGCAATGCAGGGAATCATGGCGGCCAATGTCGTGCAGTGCGGATTCACCGGCCTGAAGGACGGCCCTGCCGACTTGTATGGGTCGCTGCTCGGTATGGGATTCGATGCCGAGGCGGCGGTCGACGGCCTGGGAGAGCCGGGACCGCTGCGAATCCAGCAGAACTACTTCAAGCTCCACGCCTGCTGGCTCTACAACCACCACGCGCTGGACGGGTTGCAGCACATACTGCGAGAGGGGAGAATTCGGCGCGAGCGACGTCAAGAGCATCGACGTGATCGCCCCGCCTTTGGCCACCATAATGACCGACCCGGCCCCGCCAAATATGCTTGCCGGCAAGTTCTCCCTGCCATATGCCCTGGCGGCCTCGGTGACTCTTGGCGCCACCGACGTGACGGCGTTCTATCCGGACAGGCTGATGGACGAGGAGACGCTGGCCCTCTCGCAGCGGGTTTTCGTGTCCGCCGATCCCGAGATGGACCTGCGCCGGTACGACTATCCCGCCGCCAGGGTCACGGTATCGCTCAACGACGGGAGGATTCTCAGCGAGTCGGTGGTGGCACACCACGGGGACCACCGCAACCCGGCGCAGCCAGATGAATTACGAGGAAAGTTCTCCTACCTTGCGTCGGATACTCTCGGTGAGCACGGCGTGCGCGACGTGGTTGAAGCCGTGGGACGGCTGGAGACCCTGGCCGACATCCGGGATCTGACGGCGCTGCTGCGCGGCGGCTAGGAGCTCTGGTTACGTGCCGTGCTCCACGGCCACCTTGGTGTGCAGTCCGCCGCGAATCTTGTAGTCCAGGGTGATCTTCATCCGGCGCGGCTGACAGCATTTCACGAGGTCGTTGAGTATCCGGTTTGCGGCGTGCTCCTGCACGATTCCCACATCCCTGTAGGACAGCAGGTAGAACTTCAGAGACTTCAATTCAATGCAACTGTTTGACGGCACGTAGCTGATGATCAGTTCGCCGGTGTCGGGCAGGCCCGTCCAAGGACAGACGGCGGTGAACTCGTCGGTGTCGATGACTACCTCGGTGTCCCGCTCCGGGTATTCGTATTCGAAGGTCAGCAGAGACTCCGCTTCGATGGCCTCCTCGCCTTTAGTCGGAAGCTGCCGGTCCAGACCTTCGTACTGCTCTTTCAGTTCAGGAATCGTGACCATATTTCGCTCCGTTGAAAACTTCTCTTCAAACCATCTTACGTTCGTTTTTCGAGAGGTGTCAAAGCGGGGCTAACGCATTTGGCCGGCGAGATTCCGTGGCTCCGCAGGGAATTGAGCACAGCCATCCGGGGGTAGCGGACCCGCGGAGGGTGACAGGGTGTCCTGGTGGGACTGAAATTTCCCACTGGTGTCCCATTTTGTCCCACTTTGTCCCAAAATCACGTTCCGTCCTATCTGGAACCTCCCCGAATTGCCGAAAAATCGCGATTCCAGTCCCATTCTGTCCCATCTTGTCCCACCCGGCTTTCCAGCCTGTACACGGGTAATATTACAGGCCATGGCGTAATCCGAAGAACGCACAGGGAGCAGCGGGAAGCAGTAGGCATACCAAGATATGGTAGGGAGGCGCCATGAGGCTTGGCAAGGGGCAACTGTCATCAAAAGTATCAAATGCGATTGTATTGGACATGAAAAGGGAATAGAAACTCAGGGCAATCGCGTCTTGTTACTCAGCACACAAAATTGGTCTAATGTCGGTGGATATGGGAGAGGGAGTGGCAGTGCCTCCTTCGGTTCCGGGTGCGAGGGTATACGGGGGTTTGGATTCCCGGCTGCGCGGGAATGACGACTTATAGGGCCTCCGGCGTTTAAGACGCGATTGCCCTGAATAGAAACTGCCAGCCTTGCGTGGCTCAACGGCAAGGGTCTAATATAGGCCATCGTTCGAGCTTGCACTTTCGTCCGTACGGAAATCCGATTCGATACGAGGAAACTCCCCAATGACCCAGACTCGACAGGCTGGCCTCACTCTCGCCGACCTCGATTCGTTGAGCATTGAGGAGGCGCAGGCGCTGCCTTTCGACGAACGAGACCGGCTCCTTGACCTCATCATCGCCGATGGCAGGCACTATGCCACCGGCTCCGTTTCCTACCGCACGGGTATGTACAGCGACTATTTCGAAGAAGACCTGACCCGGATGCTCAAGGTGCGGGCGGTAAAGGTCTACTGCCGGGGCACCACTTCATCGAACTTCGAGGGTGTGGTCGTCGGCGACACCTATACGGATCAATACCGCGCCTGCCTGCAGCATGTCGAGACCATCCTGACCGCTGCCCGAACCGGCTATGGTCGGGTGATCAAGCTCATCGTATTCCTGACCAACATGGACCTCTGGGACGAGTTCAACAAGGTGTATCGCGAATTCATTCCGAACCCGCCCTGCAGGGCAGTCATCGGCACCACCGGCCTTGCTCAGAAGCCCCTGGCGATAGAGGTGGTCGAGTGCGTCGCCTATCGGGTGGCTGACTAGCCCAAGAGACCAGGAATCGCCGCGAATCCGCTAAAGGAGAGGAGGGAAACATGGCTGAACTGACCCTGGCCTATAAGGCCAAGAGCTACAGTACCGGCACCCTGGGCCGTGCCATCTGCAACGCCCGCAACCACCACTGGGTCGCTGATGACCCAGGAGGCGATGAGGTCGGGGCGGGAGAGCTGTTCTTCTCCGGGATCACCGCCTGTGCCGTTAACATGGTGGAGCGCATCGCCAACGCCGAGGACATACTCCTCGACTGGATGGAAGTGGACGTCGAGTCCTACCGCGATCCGGATAAGGCTCCTGGCGACATCACCCTGTACGATGCTATACGCGTCCATTTTACGATGTGGGGAGTGGACGACGATCAGGCCCACGAGCTGGTGGAGACCTGGAAACGCCGTTGACCCCTCTACGGTTCGGTCGCCGTGGCGACCGCTGATACCACCGTCGGTCTGACCTCTCATGCGGAAAAGAAGCGCTAGGCCGATTCACACAGGTACATCCGCAGGCCGCAGAGGATTCGGATTCATTGTTCGAAACCCTCTGCGGTCTTGCCTTTTCTGATTCCTGGCGTACCATTGTTTTCAAGTGAGCCATTACTACCCGATGAGAAGGTTTGGAATGAACATCTGCTCGTTTTTGCCCAGCGCCACCGAAATGGTTTACCAGCTCGGGCTGGCGGACAGCCTCAAGGGTGTGACCCACGAGTGCGACTATCCGCCCGAGGCCCGCGACAAGCCGTGGGTGGTGCGCAGCGTGTTCAGTGGCCAGCAGCCCACCAGCGGCGAAATCAGCCGCGTCATTGCCGAGCGGCTGGAGCAGGGCCTGGGAATCTACGAGATAGATGAGGCAGTGCTGATCGCCGCACAACCCGACCTGCTCATCACTCAAGCAATCTGCGAGGTTTGAGCCATCTCCTCTCGGCAGGTTGCCGAGGTGAGCATGATCCTGGACAAGAAGCCCGAGGTAATTTCCCTCGACCCACAGCTATTGGGCGACATCATTGAGAATGTACGGCTGCTGGGCCGCGCCACCGGCACCGAGCAGAAGGCCGACGAAATCGCCTCCGATATGCAGAGCCGCATCGAGGCGGTGTCTGGCCGCGCGGCTGACGCCGACACACATCCCAGTGTGCTGCACGTGGAGTGGGCCGACCCGTTGATGTGCGGGGGCCACTGGGTGCCTGAGATGGTGGATATCGCCGGGGGCTCCAACACCTTCGGAGACAAGGACACCGGCACATTCAAACTGGAGTGGGACGAGGTCGTCGAACGCCAGCCTGAAGTGATCGTGATGATGCCATGCGGCTTCGACGTGAAGCGCGGCTTGGAGGACGTGCCGATACTGGCGCAGCTGGATGGGTGGAAGGACCTCCCCGCCGTCCGCAACGACCGGGTTTACGTGGTTGACGCCAGCGCCTACACCAGCCGCTCCGGCCCACGCCTGGTAACCGGCCTGGAAATCATGGCGGAAATGATTCACCCAGAGTTGTTCAGCGGATTCATCCCGGAGTCAGGCGCCCTGCGGCTCTTTAACGCCTAGACGGGATAAAAGGGTTGAGAAGCGAAACGCCGGAGCGAAAGTGCTCCGGCGTTCTCTTTGCAGCTAGTTCAGCCGGGGCCCTTTGAAGGGGTTCTGGCGGGCGATCTCTTCCTCAAGGGCGTGGTTGCGGCGCTTGAGCAGGGGAACCAGCCGGTTCAACCGGTCGGCTGCGGTGGGAACCTCCAGCAGTTCCTGCCTCACCGGAATCGGCGCGTCCAAGTTGGCCGCGATCGTATAGGACAATTCCACTGGATCCTCGGGAATTTCCACCTGCGAGGTGTATCCGCCGGTGAGCGATATCAGGTTCCGCATCAGCTTGGAGAATTCCTCGGTCAGTTCCGACGACACTCCCGTGAATCCCTCTCCCACCGGCTCATCCAGCAGCCTGACCAGGGCGGCCACATGCGGTTCCTGCTGGGTGACCTCGATGATCTCGAAGCGGCGGTCACCCTTTGTGATGATATTCATCCGCCCTTCTTCCAGCAGCTGGGAACGGAGCACCCGCGTCGTCGTGCCTATGCGCTGCGGGTCTGCGGGGGAGCCCACTTCCTGCCCCGCCCGAATGAGCGGTACACCGAACGGCGTGTTGTAGCGCATGCAGTCGCCGATCATGGCTTTGTAGCGTTCTTCGAAGATATGCAACGGCAGCGGCATACCCGGAAACAACACCAAATTCAGCGGAAACAGCGGTATTTCGAGCAGTTCGTTGTTCGCGCTTGCCATAGATTGCCATATAGCACAGAACATTCTTGGCTTGAAACTCATTGCAATCTTTGCATAATATCGTCATCCGCAAATAGTTGAGCAGATATCTATGTCAATATGAATTTCCGACGAGAATCGCAGAACGCCTGCTCAAGGTTGATATCCTTCGCACGATAGACCGTACGCGAATCTGCGAGAACAAAGCTCGCATATTCATGGGCCTGCAGATCCACCGTAGCCGCTATCCGAGTTCATTATCGAGATCGTGCCGGACAGGGAGGGTGAATGTGGTGGTCCCTGTACGCGACGTGCGCACGCCAAGGTCGGCCGCCGAAAACCCTTGAACGCCTGGGGATACACCAAAGTCCCTCCTTTAACGACGCGGTCAAACGTTGGTCGGACCCTACTACCCCACATCGTGTTTCTTCCACACTTTCCCATCAATGACTTCGGCGAGATGCTGGAGGTGGTGCACCACGTTCCCGAGATTTCCGCAGAGGACCTGAACGAGCGCATCGAGCGCGGCGACAAGCTGTGACCTCGACACCTCTGCGCCACGAGAATACCAGAGCTTTGACATTCCCGGAGGGCGCAGCATGCCCGGCGGCGAGCTGGCGTTGCGCATCACCGACATAACGAAAGAAATTGACGAGGACACCACGGTCATCCTCAACTGCGCCGGCGCCAACCCCAGCATCACCGCAAACCGCGTATGAAGAGCATGGCATCCAGGCCATTGGCCTGAGGAACGGCACCTCAGGCTAGGATGATGCCGTGGTTCAGTGGAAGAACGTCGCTGACGCCGTTGAAAACTTCCCGAAGTATCCGAGGAGGGCAGGGCTGCCGCCGAGGAATACGCCGCTCACTGGCCGAGGACAAAGGACGGTGTGCGCATCGTTCCTGACAGCTCGAGCTCTGATGGCCAAAGCGGAACCCACCCACCGAGACCGTTTACCTTCGACGCCACCCCCCGACCCACCCCACAAGGAAATCGAGTGACCACCATTCACGTATTTCGCTGTGGCCCGGCGGTCAGGCGGTGCAGCGCGCCGACGACTTGGTCGCACGTCAAGAAACCCAACCATGTATTCTGCTGCGACGGGCGAACCCGCGCCACGGTAACCGGTTCCTTCTACCGACAGATGGGAAATAAGGAAGTCTATGTCGTGGATGCGGAGCTCCACCAGGGGGTCATAGGTCGCGAATTGCGAAGGGCATGGAGAGTACCGGGTCCCGGACTTGGCGACGCCTCCGCCACCGTTACATGGATCGGACAGAACTTCATGACAATCCGTCGCCAGTGGTGCTGTTCGTCCATACCAGCCAGGATTTCTCCGGTGGCCACAGAAGGCCGAAAAACTGGCTGCAACGCAGCAAATCGACATGGAGATCGAAAAATCGAGGAGTCCCGAAAAACAAGAGCCGGCCCATCAACGGTGACCTGCACCAGCGGGCGAAAATTCGGACAACGGCTGCCGTGACCCTGGTGAGCCCAAAACCCCAACCACACAAACACCACCAACCAACCAAAACCCACCCAACCAAAACAAACAAACAACCCACAACACAACCACACACACCCCCCACAAACACAACCCACACCCAACACAAACACCAAAAACCACAACAACAACCACCCACCCACAAACAACCACCCCAACCCAACCACAAAAAACACAACCACCAAAACACAAAAAACCCCAACCAAAACCAACAACACAAAAAACCCCAAACACACAAACCCCACAAACCACAACCACAAAAACAAAAAAACCAAAAACAAAAGAAGCTACTAAAACAACACCCAACGTATCCGGTGCTCGAGGGGGGCATGGCCGCCTGGCGCGAGGCTGGCCTGCCCGTCGAACAGGGCCTGACCGGCATCGTCCGCCCGCCCGCGGACATTAACTACCTGGGCGTGGACCGCAGCTATGGCGAGATGATGAACTACCTGCGCTGGGAGACCGAGCTGGGCTATAAATACGCCACCAGCTAGAGAAGCCAACAACCGATGCAGGGGCGGACGGCTTTGCGCCCCTGCCTGCTCGTTGAGCACAAAGAACGACTCTTGAAATTACGGAGGGAACCGGATGACTACCCGCGAAGAAGGTGCGGTGCCTGATTTTCTGCGAATGGACGAATTCCTCAGGTCGGATGTGGCAAACGCTGGCCTGACCGGAGACTGGTACGGCTGGCCTTCCAAGGAGGTTAACCCGGTAACTCTGCTGGATGACGAGGGGCGCACCGTCCGTATTCGCACGCCGGTAATGGACCTGGAGGGACTGATCACTCCCACTAACCTGCACTACACCGTGCAGCACTTTGACGTTCCGCCGATCATCCCAGCCCAAGACTGGTCCCTGACCATCGACGGTGAGGTCAAGAACCCGCTGACTTTGTCCTTCGACGACATCCGTCGCTTCCCTGGCCGCTCGGTCAGGACTGTTATGGAGTGCTCCGGTTCCGACGCCACCTTCTTCGAATTCCTCAAGGGCGAGGGCACCGACGTCCGTCCCCGACACTCGGGGCCATTGATCCTGCAGCGCCAGCGACATGTCCGGCGTGCCGGCATGTATGCCGCTAATGCCTGCAGGAAGCGGGGCTTACGGACCAGTCGCTGTACATCAGGGCCGAGGGCTGGGACATCGGCGTTCCCGCAACGGCCGAGCCGGGAACTGAGGCCTTTTACTACGACAAGGGCCTGCCTGTTCAGAAGGCTCTCCACCCTGACACCATCCTGGCGTGGGCGCAGAACGGCGCCTTGCTGGAGCACCTGCACGGCGCCCCGGTACGGCTGCTGGTGCCGGGATGGTCGGGCAACTGGTCGGTCAAGTGGCTGCGGCGGCTGCAGGTGATGGATCACATGCCTGACTGCTGGTACCACTACCAGTTCTACTACTACGCCGACTCTGCCGATTCGCCCGACAAGGAACTGATCACGACCATTGGCGTCAAGTCCATCGTCACCAGCCCCAACGACAACACCAAGGTGCTGAATTCCGGGGAGCACATGATTCGAGGATACGCCTGGAGCGGCGCCGGTGCCATTACCAACGTGGAAGTCAGCGTTGATGAAGGCGACACCTGGCAGGTGGCGCATATCGAGGCACCCCGCGACCGGTTCATGTGGGTACGCTGGTCCCACAAATGGGACGCCAAGCCTGGCGACTACACCATAATGTCCCGTGCCACCGACGAAGTCGGCCGGGTACAGTCCCGCGAGCCGCGCTACAACAACATGCGCAAGAACTTCAGCGCCATCGTGGGCTATCCGGTGACTATCGAGTAACCGCAAACGGTCGCATCACGGAACCGCTGCAATAGCAAGGACATGCTCGGAAGGTTTTCAGACTTACGGGCGTGTCCTGGGTGCGTATTCTGCATTGGAATGCGCACTCAAAGCAGCAGTGGTAAAATGCCCGGAGTATTGGAGCTAAAATGCCGATCATTGACCATTCCGACATTCGGATGCCCGCCGCCGTCGATCGCGTGAGCGAGCGTTATTTTGTGTCCAGTGCCCAGGGAGCGGAGTCCCTCACCATCAAGGAAGTCCAGATCGATCCCGGTTGGGAAGGCAGGATGCACGTCCACAACACCGACGTATCGATACAGGTGATCTCAGGCGCAATCCAGGCGATCATCAACGATGAAGTCCGCACCGTTCGTGCCGGGACGACCCTACTAGCCCCTCCTGGTACCCCGCACAAGCTGGTCAACCACCTGTGGACGCCTGCCGTGCTGCTGATCACGTACCCGACCAACGAGCCACAGACGAGCTATCTGGAATAGTATGCCTACTCAGGTAGGAAAATCATTTCTTGCAACACCTGGCTCCCGCTGCCGTATCCTCGGCAACCATTGCACTCGTAATAATCGACTCGGTGAATGGGACTATGGTACTGAGCGCCAGGTTTGCAGAAACCCTGGAAAAGCGTTGCCTGAGGCAGATAGAGGCCGGTGAGGATTAAGGCGCGATCGGAAGAACGCTAGAAGTGGATAGACTGGAACCAGCGCCGGGAGGCCGCCGAGGCTGCCGGTGAACACTTCAACGAGCCACCCCGCGGTACTACACCGGAAGGCGGGCAGGGGCAGCCCAGACAGAATCACATAGAGGCGCAAGCCGTAGACATCAGGAGGAAAAGATGGCCCTACCGCAGATAGGAACCCGGGCGGAACCCCAGATTATTCCGACCAACGCCGGCCTGCGCACCTTTGCCGCACCGCCTTCGGCGTTGCAGGAAAACATTGTTCCCAACGATCTCTTCTATGTCCGGAAAACCACACTGGACGGACTGCCCTGAGATCGAGGTCGATACTATCGCTCAGGTCGATGGTCAGGTCGGGAAGGGAACTGTCCCTTTACTATGAAGATGGGAGGAAGACGGGAGGAGCTGCCGCAGAAGCGCTTCCAGGTCTCACCTTCGCACAGTGCTCGCCGGCCACAGCCCGGGTGCGGAATACTCCACCAGTCCTCCGCATCAGATTCCGTGATGGAGCAGATTCAAGGGCACGGCATGTCATGGCAACGCGAGTGCGTCTGGCGTAGCCCTGCCGCGGCGTTCTGGAGCTGCCAGGATGTGAAGGACAACGCTGTCGAGGTGATGTTCGAGGGACGCCGACACGAGGCCGACGAACGTCGTTGCGACCCAGCCGAGAGATCACCTACGAGCGCAAGCATGCTGCGCGAAATTGCCAAGGCGCTGCACCCGACACGCTGCTGGCCTCGAGATGAACGGCGAGCACGCTCCACTCATGCACGGTCGTCCCGTACGCACGTCTCCTGGGTTGTCGGGTGGTACGGACATGAATTCGGTCAAGTGGATGGTCGCAATGCCACGTCCTGGACCACGAGTTTTCAACGGGCC
>CASHTH010000494.1:0-21083 GCA_030341885.1 Geodia barretti
TGAACAAAGAACATGAAAAAGGGGGAAAACAACCAGCAACGTACCAATGACATTTAAGTAAGATGCTAAGCCGGCTTTTTCCGGAAACCACTATGTACCCCACCTGTACTACTGTAGTAGTGCTAAAGGTCTGGACCACATCACACTAAAAGAACTGTCCTAACATAAGTGCAAATACCCCTTGGTCCCAGGACCCTAGGCCCCCCCCCCCCCCCCCACATGAAAGGCAGTTGCTGGTAGCACGCTCTAAGTCCCC
The DNA here is from genome assembly GCA_030341885.1 of Geodia barretti. Classification (NCBI taxonomy): domain Eukaryota; kingdom Metazoa; phylum Porifera; class Demospongiae; order Tetractinellida; family Geodiidae; genus Geodia; species Geodia barretti. Next base: position 257 of record CASHTH010000494.1, read on the forward strand.
AGCACAGGAAAACCAACTCAACCAGCAGGTCCACCACCACATTAGTAGACTGAATGCCAACACGTTTTCCGGTGAAAAAGCGGGCAGCGAGCCATCGCACCACGCAGATATGTTAGAACATTATTACGGTCTGTGCTCCCGGTTGATGCGCACGTAACTTAAAGAAACCCCACAATTGAGACGACAAAGAAACATACTCCACCAGGACCAGGGTATCCAGGTTGGGCCAGGGTCTTTCCCTGCGACCACCCCCGTCTGCAACCCTCTTTCGGCTGTGAACCAAGGTCAAGTGTTTTTCCATCTGCAAACCAGTCAGAGATACACGTCCTACTTAGACTGACTACATTCAGTATACATGTATTGTGCGGTGAACTTTTAGCGAAAAACCAATGTGAACGTCTCCCCCTGTCGCCGCTACATGCTTATAACCAGTGTGAAAACACACTGTTCATAAAAATATACACGGTATGGTATGTATATTTCAGAAGACGAAGAATGAATCCTGCAATACCTTTAAACTAAACGACCAAAAACAACCCTATCGGCAGCAATGAATTTTGGGCAAGCAACACATAGGTCTTAGCCGCTGGCTCACCTTGCTTTTTTACTTTTAACAATCAAGGTATGTCTCAAGCATAATAGCTATTTCTAGTCCCGAGTAGCTTTTTCAGGAACAAGAGTGCAACACACGAGCAGGTGACTGGCGTTAGAGTTGGTCAGAACAAATCCAAAACCTTATCGCATGCACTGCACAATGAGACCCGGCTGCTCACTCGTACCAGGAAGCCATCTCGACAACGTGCTGCCAGACCATTGCCATGGAGTACCCTCCTTGATGGCCACCCCCCCCCCCCCGGGTCCTGAGTGAGAGCCCGCACTCTGTTGAACCTTCCAATCACGGTCAGGTGAACGTAGCCCTCGTGGGTCATCTGAGGTGCAGGCAATTACAGGGTTAACCCCCCCATACACAACATGCAGTGGGTGAGGGGTTCAAATGGTTCAAACCTGTCGTCGCAGAAAGAAATCCTTCTGAAGATTTTCGTCACTAAAGTAGTATTCTCTGGAGAGAAAAATGAACACAAATTACAGGAAGAGTAAAAATGTTTTTCCCGGAGAAAAAACATACAAAGTGTGATAGAATTTTAAAAAATGTGTCGCTAAAAATATAAGGATTTTGTTAGAGTTTGTTGCTACACACCATCATTAGACACAGATGGCGATTGCTCACATTTGTTTACGGATGCAGTCCTGAAGAGTCCCCTTGTCCATGGGAGGGATGGGGGGACTGGGGTTGTAGTACATGGGGGCCGGAAATTGCTGGTAGTACATGCCCCCCGGGGCCCCTCGGACATGGGACCATTGAGTACTCTGCATCTGAGCAGGAAGGGCTGAGGATACGGGAAACCCCCCCACCCCCCGATTCACCAGCTGGAAGGGGGAGAGGGGGGCCCAATGGTGGGAAAAAGTAATAAAGTTGAACAATACACTCCCACCACCTAACAACTTCCCTTCTACATGCTGTTCAATACATTATACGTTCGTAGATGTACACATTGGGGAATGTTTAAGGTGGACAGGACACTTCCTCTTCTCCATGCTTTAGGACCATCACAAGTTAGGATGGTTCACAGATTAGGCACCCTTTTTTAGTAATCCTAGTAATTGTGGAATTGTGCTAATTAAACGACACCTCACTAACCCCCCTTCCCTAACCCTCCGTCCTCCCTCCTTGTGGTAGACCCCGCCAGCTTTCGTCTCCCTCCCCCCCCTCCCCCTTACCCTCCTCTCCTCCCCCTCCTCTCCTTCCCTGCTACCCAGCATACCCTCCACACCCCTTCGTGGGACGTCTGTGGAAATCCGCGGGCCCTCCTCCCTCTCTCCCTCCCTCCCCCCTCCTCCTCTCCCTCCTCCTCCCTCTTCTCTTCCCTCCGCCATAATCGTGTACGGGATGGCTAGAGTAGCGTGGCGGTGGATTGAGCGATCCCTATCACCCGCCACCTTCCTCTGAGCACACAAAAAGAGAAACTTTTAACTAAAACGATGCACCACTTTTCAATCAGCAAGCGAACACGAGTGTTAACTATCCCGGTTTATATATATGATGCGGTTGTAATATGTTACAATATGGACAATACCATCCACATCCTGCAAAAGTGAGGCAGGCATCATAAGTGGGCAGCATAAGTAGTTGCTAGTATTGAGTTTACCGTGCATTAGCGAAAGCGAGAAACTCGGCAACCGTGCCAATGGAGCAAACCCATAGAGAGTAGTTTATATTTAGTCACTTCTCAACCCCAGGGTTATATTTAGTCACTTCTCAACCCCAGGGTTATATTTAGTCACTTCTCAACCCCAGGGTTATATTTAGACACTTCTCAACCCCAGGGTTATATTTAATCACTTCTCAACCCCAGTGAGTTCACCTGTATCCGTCGCGGTCGCAGTTCCTTATAGTATGAGTACAGTATAGTCGAGCCTCTCATGCTCTCTCTCCTTGTACCTGTCTCCCCTCTCCCCTCCCCGTCGTTCACCTTCTCCGCGCTCTCCTCTCTCTGTGTGTACCCGGTCTACTCACCGCTGCCCTCCCTCCTCGCCTCCTCCTCCGTCGCGGTAACGATCACGATCGCGAGGGTGTCCTCCGCGAGACGGGGGTGGCCGGGAGGACGGCGGAGGGTCGATGCTCAGCGGAACCCACTTATGTTTCCCGCTTCCTACGGACAGAAATTGTAATTCCAACGTCAAGTGGCCATTGTGTCTTAATTAATCTTGTCAAGTTTATACAATGTTGCATTCTTTTTTGTGTTTTAATTGTGCGCTTTAGAACACGCAAATGTATGAAACTGTAGCTATTTATACATTAATGTACAGCGGAAAAGTTTCACTTTTAAAGCCATTGGCAAAAGTTTTGCATGCAAAATTAGCGATCTGAACAAATTTTACATTTTAGGCTAGCAAACTAACTGCACAGCTTTCTCCCTCAGAAGGTGAACCGCACAGAGAAGTAGGTTTACATGATGGATGAAAAGTGTACATACCTTTTCTGCGGCTGGAGAGCTTTTGACTGTCACCATTAGCTTCGCCTTCACCGCCTTTCTCCTTCTCGACAGCTCCTCCTCCCCCTATCCCACATTTGCTCCACTTGCACCTTCCTCTCGCTCTCTCTCTCCACTCCTCACACAGCTATCGAGACCGCGCGTCGGCGCCGGCCGCCTCAGCGTAGCGTCGCGGGACAGCGGGCGACTTCCTCCCTCTCCCCTCTTCTCCTTCCCTGCCACCTTCCCTCCCTCCCCTTCTTCCCCTCCTCCGCCACTCTCTCCCCTCACAAGTGGCTTGTTCTCTTTCTCAGAGTCCTTTCTGGCCTTCTGCGCCACTTCCCCGAGCGCCGGCCAGCTACCCACAATCTCAGCCCCTTCAATCAGCTGAAACAACGAGAAATTGAAACGGAAAACAGATAAAACACTTGATCCAGACGCCCTGAAGCCAAAACAAACCCTAGCACACCAAAAATGGACAGATCACATGCCATTTTCCCTTCCCTAGTAATCAAGCCAATGTATGATTATAGAGCATACCGTTCATAATGAGAGACTTGTGGGCTTAATCAATTGAGACAATCAATGTGCATTCACCGCACGATTAGATCATAACTACCTAGCCAAAATAGGAAAAGTGCCAAAACCATAGGAAGTGTATACAGGTGATGGGGTAAGTACCGCTGCACAGATACTGACATATTATGACAATACCACATTGACAGGGCACAATAGGAGCTATATGCCCCTGACTATTGTCAGCATGTCATGTGACCCACGCCTTAGACTGGGAGCCACCAGAACTTGGCAGATCGGCGGCGTCTACATATTAGTACAATACGGATTCCCTTGGCTTATATAGACAAGGACGCGGGGCTGTTTGTGAGTGAGGTATGCAGACAATTACTAGTTTAGGCTTTGAGATACCCACACTGCACTATTTCAGCCAGATTTCACCTTCTGTGCTCATTTGCCCTTGAGGGACAGCGTGACAGAGCTAACTCCTCGAGGAATTTCGCTGCTACAGTGTCAATAATGGGGTTCCTGGTAGTACACTAGGAAGTTAGGTGGTAAATTCTCCAGCCACCCAGCCATACACCCTCCTCCCTGCTCAACCATGTAGTTAGGGCACCAATCAACGAATAAGACGATTCCATTGCCCAGCCCTTCAACCAACAACAATACCCACTTCAACTCCGGACCATACATACAGCTATTACCCCAGAGGCATTAGGCGTGTAGCATCCCTCATTGACTAACCTATTGCGTAATGATCATGTGACTGGTACACAGTATAAATAAGGCGTATGCAGCATACTGAACTAAGATTCAGTCAAAGTCACAGAGTTGAAAAGTGCAAGGGTTGAGAACACATGCACAAGGCTGGCTGCGGCACAGATACAATGGCATCCAACAAATTACATTAACAAACTCACCTCTCCTTTTGGTATCTCGATTCCCTTGCCCTCGTCGGTGACCTCTGACCCTACCAAAGCCACACCCCCTCCAGTCCCGCCCTCCCTTGTTCCCTCCTTCCCGCCTCCCTCACTCGGAGGGTTCCTCGTCCAGGGGTTCTTCTTGGGCGAGGGTCTCGCTCCTGCAAACACGTTTCTCGCCACATCTGACTTTTTCGGCGTCCCTGTCTTGTTCTTGCTCGGGCTGTCTGTTGTTTTATCGTCGTCTGTGTGAGAAGACCTAGAGTCAAGTGATTGAGATTTATCTGGTCTCTTTTCCGGCGTCTGAATATGGTCACCAGGTGACTTCTCTGTCGGAAGAGGGTCCTTTATGCCGGCTCCAACACCCATCATTACCTCCGTGCCGGCCATTGTTTTCCACCGTTACAAACACGAACTAAAACTGGCTAAGTATCGTCGTCTAGCGTACACAGATTTCAGACGGACTACTGGGCATTATCCGAAGGCGAGGTTCCAGAGTGGATCAACGTGGCGTCTTTTCCTCGTTCTGTAGAGGTCGCGGAGAGACGGAAGACGACCGGCACGGGACACGCGACGAGCGTTCCTAATTAGTGCTCCCTTGCACGATCCGTGCACCGGTTTTTCCGCGACCGCCCGCGATTAACCTGCGGAAAGGACGGATAAAAAATACACTGAGTGTTTCGCCTGCCTAACAGAGTCTGTTTGGTACACAGAAAACAAAGAAAAGCGACTGAATACTCACCCCGTAACATGCGAACTCAACTGTCGGGCGAGCGAGCACGCGGTCGGGCAAATGCGCACGCGCAAGACCGTTCGCGGACGTCACCTAGCAACGCGCAAGAATTACAGATAAAATGGCGGCATCTCGAAGGGTAGGATCACAGCAGTAGACAGACAGACTTTCTGTAGAACCGTAGCGCGCAAGAAATCACTCATCAGCTCCGGTCGCGACTGTCCGTGAGTGCACGTCTAGCGATGAGTCAGCAGCTGCGCTACATCGTGGAGCGGCTGAACGCCCCTCCCTTCTCCCGCCGCTACAACCTCGTCTCATTCGACTCCCTGGAGCCGCTGGCTCTGCTCCAAGTCCTGAACGATGTCTTAGCCGAGATCAGCCCAGAGCACAAGATGGACCTCCGGGAAGAACCGCCCGATCAGACGGCGCTGCGCATCTTTTCCCTCCTTCGGATCCTCAAGTACAGACCTAAAGCGGACGAGGGCGGCGGTCTGAACGCCTTCCGACACGGTCTCCTTGACGGCGAGAAAGCTACCATCTACCCTCTCCTGCAGTGGCTGTTAGAGAAAACCAGCGAACTCAAAAAGAGGGCGTATCTAGCCAAGTTTCTGGTGAAAATCGAAGTCCCGGCAGAGTTTTTGCAAGAGGAAGCGGCAATTGAAATGCACACGACCTACCAGGAGCTAGTGGAGCAGTTCAAAGAGCTCCATAAGACAGTAGAGCAACAAAGGTTTGATGCATAAACCTATGAGTTGTCTATCGTTGAAGCTCTGATATTGCATTAGGTCGTCGCAGTTCAACGTTGCTGACGTTCGTAAGGACATCAGCTCAATGGAGGAGGAGAAGGAGCTGTTGATGAAGAGAATTGAGCGTCTGAAGAGGAAAGCAGCAGCCATGCCCATGCAGACTGAGATGCTGGAAGCAGCCAAGAAACTGCGACAGGAAAAAGATAGGTGAAACATTAATTGCTCATGAGAAGAAAAATGCCTGCAGATGAGGTTTCAGTGTGTGTACATGCATGTACATGATGAAGAGATATACAGTTGTGTGAAAACCTGATAGTTACACCAGATCTTAAAAAGTCCCTCCAGTTTGCTATAGGCCATGTGTAAGCCTGGCTCTCAGAAATCATGTAAGACATGACGTTGCAGTGATTTATTATATTGAAATATATTGCGCAATGTCATAACGCATTTAGGGGCTCCAGGAAGATCTTGTGAACCAGGCTTTATTGTTGTGTGTTTCCTTACAGAGAGTTGTCACTGGGAGAGCAGCGTATAGAGCAGAAGAATCAGCTACTCCACGCCAAGCAGAGAGTGTCACGACTGCAGGATCAACTGGAGGAGACTCGGCAATCGGCTCAGGGGCTCACCCCACAGGGCCTCGTTACCAAACTGGGCGAGGAGAACCACGTCAAGTCGATCCTGGTCTGCGACACCCTCCCTCGCAGCATCGATGAGAAGAGGAGAGAGTGCATCGACCTGGAGAGGGTGGTGACTGAACCAATCACCAGCGACACTGATCTTGACGACCTCCGAGAACTAATCGAGCAGACCAAAGCTGAGCTTTCGGAGCTAATGGAGAAGCACATGCCAGGTAGCGATCCAGTCCAGGACAAACTGACCCTCTTTCGCCAGCAGGCAGCCATCATCTCTCGCAAGAAACAGGCCGAGGCCGAGAGCTATAAGGCAGCTCTGGACGAATTGGCAAGTGTTGAAGCAGAACTGAAGGAAAGAGAGGCGCAGATGAGTGCACAGATGAAGGGGCGGGGAGAAGTGGTGAGGGAGGAAGAGTTTAAGAGAATGGTGGGCAAACTTCGACCGATGCACAAGACCTACCAGAAGAAAAAGGGAGAGTTGTCTCTACTGAAAGCCGAGTCGGGTGTCCTGGCAAGGACTGAGGAGATTCTGAGGTCTCGCGATGAGAACGTGCAGGAACTAGTGGCTGTTCTAGAGGAGAAGAAAGGAGTGAGGGGCTACGTTCAGGCACAGGAGACTCTGGAGCAAGTTTCCGCCGCAAAGAGCGAACTGGACGAACGCAAAGAAGCCAAGTTGAGGGAAATGACGCAGACGATAGAAGAGTTGAACGAGGTCATCAGATCAAAGAAAGCATCACTTGCGCCACTCCTGAAAGAGATTCGTCCGCTCAGACAACAGCATAAGGATCTCCAGGCGCAGCACGCGGAAAAGAAAGTCACCTACGATGCCGTCTACATCGGATTGGAGGTCAAACGCTTGCAACTCGAGACAGAGGTGCGTCAACTCTGGGAGGAAAAGACGACGCACGAGAGCCAGTACCACTACCTACAGGCACTCAAACAGAGCGTCGAGCTCCAGCAGCAAAAGGTGGCTGCAGAGATGAAGAGCTACACGACGGCCGGAAAGACTGCAGCTTCGGGGGACAAATCCAGGAAATCTCTACGCGACCAGTACACCCGCAAGATCCTGGAGCAGGAGAATCTGGGTCGGGCACTGAGAGACAAACAGAAGGACGTCCGGGCAAATCACGAGCACAACCTGAGACAGGTGAAGATGTGGGGGGAGCTGCGGAGTCTTCTGGAAGCCAAGAGGGAGAGCTACAAGACACAGGCCAGGGAGAAGGCAGAGGAGAGAGCCGCCCAGCAAGCCATGATCGAGAACACCGACAGACTTGTCATTACCTGACACGTATCTTACGTCACCACACTAGGGCTCAAACAATTGTCTAATTCGGATAAAATACACGTGCTATAGTACAGACACAAAACACACACACAAGATAATATTATTGCCAGCAGACAAAAATGCACTAAAACTGGAGAACTGAGGACACCATACTGCCTTGATATCAATGTCTTCTTTCGAGTTTCTCAGACTTACTGATACGCAAGTAGTGCACCTGCAGCAGTAAGAGAGAAAAGTAGAGAACAACAGTATATCTGATGTTATTATAGTGGGGAAATTTTCCAAGGGAGAAATATCTCACAATTCAGTGGTAGAACTAATTAAATCACCATTGTTCCCACTCAATTGAAATTTTCCACTCTACAGTACTGAACATACTTTTCGTTTTTCTTTAAAGTTTCGTATGAAATCTTCCGCCTTCTGTGTTTTGTTCTCTAAAAAGTCTTCAGCCATTATCTGTTGTCATAGTGATAGAGAGACAAGAATGATCGACATTCCAGGGAGATGAGTAGGTGTGGCTTACCTCTGATTCAGTCTCCGCCTCCCGTGCAAGTGATTTGAGCCGTGAAGCAACACTTTTGTTCAGTTTTAAATATTTCTAATTGGGGAAAAGAGAAAACTCAACACACAAACTCTGCCACAGTAATTCTGAGTGAAACGTACATCCCTAATCTCCATCTGCTCTCTGGACTGCCTGTCGTACCTCTCCTTCTCTGCCATTAGCTCAAAACTCTGGGGAACAATTCACCACTGAAATGACCAGTTTGGGAAAATAACTAAGGCCTATATAGCTCTGCCTGGGGAGTATATTATAGAGCAAGATAACGTGGTAATATTTGTTCATTTTTGTTTTTTCACACTTCATTAATTCGGATTTTGGTCCAGACAAAACCACTAATAGAGTAGGTATGAATGCCTATTGTTGAGATAAACATTCCCCAAGTGGATGTGGGGTGCAGAGGTCAAAGACGTTGTGAAGGTAGTGGAAGAAATGTTGGAGTACGTAGACTTCTTTGGTGAACTAAAGCGAAACAGGCAGGACTACAGCTATGAAGGCCCTGTACAAATTTAGCCTTCAAAGCAGGCTATATATAGCAGAGCGTGACAAACGCAGCTAATTGTCTAACACACGAAAAACTTCTTGGAATGTGTACAAGAGATCTTACATACATGCCTTTAAAATATATACAGCCCACCCAATGTTACGTGGCAGCAAACAGAGGCTTGTGGAACTAACCTTTTCCTGTAGTCGTGTCCATCCACTCTGCAGCTCTGGCTCATGACCTAGGTTTATATCTGCAAACACACACACACACACACACACACACAGAGTCAGAGTATATATGTATGGCAGTTAGTGAGTGAGAGAGAGAGAGAGAGCTCACGAGCTTGATCTTCGTTCTCTTGAAAGAGCAAATCTCTATCGGCCTGTATCTTCTTTACCTGCACATTAGTTAAAGACACATGTAATTCTAGACTGTACATTAATGACATCAGGGATCACATGACTACACCGGCTACACACACACACTTACAATCTCATTAGAACTGACAGCACATACTACATACAAACACGTCCACCGCCCAAATTAATGGTAGTGGTATGGGTACAGGGTCATGTGACTATCACACTGGTGTCATGTGACTGGCGTGGAGACTCACCGCATCCATATTTCTGACGTAGTCCTCCACCAGGACTGACCCCTCCTTTTCATCCAGAAACTTCTCCAATTCCTCATTACTACACAAACACACACGTACAGTAGTACATGAACAACATACTGTATATATATGTACTGTAGTACATGAACAACATACTGTATATATATGTACTGTAGTACATGAACAACATACTGTATACATATGTACTGTAGTACATTAAGTACACACATTATCCTACACTTGCCTCATTTCTGAGACGGTAGGAAACTCGGTAGGGACAGGTGGCGGTGTGTATCCGCGTCTCTCCACTCGAGGCTACAGGTGTCCACAAAAAACTCACATACATATGTAACAACAAATGGAAGCACAGTTCACAGAACTTATGCACAATTATTGATTCAGTGCATACACGTAAGGTTCTGTTTTCACTTGAAAAACTTACACACCGACGTACATACTACGGTTTTGTAAATCTAAGGCCCCCTCGTGAGTGTGACAGTGGGCTTACAGGAGGTGGAGCTTTTCTCTTTGGTTTGGGAGAGGAGCGAGGGGAGCGAGGTTTCTGGGCAGGAGGTTGAGGTTGAGGTTGTTGAGGAAGGGGCTGGGGCTGTGATGAGAACTGGTAGTACGGCTGGTAGCTTCCACTGGAGATAGGAGAGAAAGAGAGAAGGAGGGGAGGGTTAGAACAAAGAAAGAGAGGGTAAGAGAAGGGAGAAGAGGGAAAGAAAGAGTAGAAATGGAGAGAAGGCATAAAGTGAGGAGAGAGGGGGAGAGTAAAGGAGAGAAATAATAAGGGGTGAGAAGTTAAGGGATGAGATATGGGTCTTACATTGGAGGCCGCTGGTGGAAGGATGGGAGGACAGACTGCGAGTGTGGGGAAGTCATGGCTTGTGGTGAGGTGGGGGGAGTGGGAGGGGTGACGTGGGAAGTGAGAGGAGACGAGTTTGGGACGAGGACGCTGTTCTCGTTGAGTTCCTGTATCACCTCGCTGACAATCTCCCCAAGGTTGGACTGGACTGAGAACTGTGCAACAGAGAATTATTTTCTCTCTCACTCCTCCATTTTCAGTAATGTAGCTTATATAATGCAGGGTTTCAGCTAAAGTATGTATCTTCCTTGCCAAAACCTTGTAAAAACCCACACCAGCTCATAATGGATGCCAGGTTGTGTAATACTAGCCGTGGAGCCTTACATTTCTGAGAGCGGGGCAGTCAGAAAGGCTGTGGTCTCTGACCCAAGGATGTTGGAGCCTTCGAGAGAGCTTTATCTCTGGAGCTGTCAGTGGGAACTGAGGAGGCAGGACTCTGCCAATGGAAACACAACACTCGTAATGTGTCAGTCTGAGCTAAGGATTTGGGCTCAGTCACTCACATGTCGAGTTGAAGTGGCTCTCCCTTTACACTAATGTCCACCCTGTAGTGTTGGTCTCTCTGTATCTCTCTGACACTGGAAGGAAGAACATGTAAGGAAACGTCGTGTTTAGATAGACAATTTACCACGGGGCAGCGGTTCTGAGCCCCTCAATCTGCTGGTTCCTGTGCTTCTCGGCGTCTGTCGGTCCCGCTAGCCCAGTCTCCGTTCTATTACCTCCGGTAAAGTAGCCATACAGCCATGATGACATACTACTCTTTCTGGCGCTGACTCAGCACTTAAGTATTTGTGTAATTTTGAGCCGCGACCACTATTTCTTTAAATTAGAACAGCAGATCTGGTGAGCATTATTTAGAAATTGCCCTGGTTTGCGGCGATGATGTCCAGATGAGCGGATCTGGTGGATCGGAGAGAGTGCTCTCGCGAGACGAATTCATGCAGATGGCAGCAGCTTCCACGGCGGCCAAAGCCAAGCGCGGTCGCCGTAGCGAACCGGTCGTTCCTCCGCCGAGCGAGCGCTGGGAGCGACGCCACCGTGCACAGAGCTTCATCCAGGGCAAGGAGCTGGACGAGCTGGAGGTGGAGGTGGAGACTGGGCTCTACGAGAACGTGGACCTCTCCTACGGAAGCAGGATGCCCGTACTACTCGCACACATTTGCTTCAGTGAGCGGCATACGCTGGTATTTCCATGTGCCCGTGCTATATCGTGCAAAATCCAGTCTTTTGCAAGCTGATATAATATACATCCAGACACTCAGTGCGGTACTACTATACTTTTGCACTGGGTCAAATATTGGAGGTTTTGTATGTGATTTAGCTACTAGAGCACTTTCCCACTGCTTTACTTCCCCTGCAGGTTTCCTCTGGTGGAGTGTGTTTGATGCTCTGCTGCCCATGCTGTGGTTCTTCCCGCTCTGTGCACTCCAGGTCAGCGGCTACGAACCCATCTTCCTCCTCTGCTTCTCCCCCATTCTCGCACTTTGGACTCCGATACGACAGGCCCTGGCCACACCCCCTGCACTTCTAGTTCTACGACTGCTCACTCTGGTGGGCGTGGCTTCGTACCAGAGCCCCAATGCCATCACTCGTCTAGCTGTTCTTGCCGTCGGGAATTTCTTTGCACTCCTGGCATTTGTCAGTATGTGGTGGAACCGCTCAAAACTAGACAGGTGAGGTGGATTTTTTTTTCGCCTGGTCCACTTCGATTGATTCCAATCTACAGTCATAGTTGTAGTATAGTTGTTGTTTTTTCCTCCAAAGTTCTTTCTGAAATTGCAAAACTAAGAGACACGCGCCTGCCAAATTGAGTTATGGCTTTTTTCGGGGTAAAATGCTGAGATGTGGGAATTTGCATATTAACTGGTTTGGCTGCTTTCCCAAAGTCCTAATGTAAGTTGAGTGCGGGGGGTCGGTATATCTCCTACATTGATTGTTGTTTTCATATCTCCCAACTCCCCCACACATGTGCTGTATATACTTGTAAGAGTTGTATCAATGCCATATGGCAGTTCTGTGTCTTAACAAACCTGGACGTACGTTTTCTGTTGTCACATTACCATCTATTCCTCCCTTACTACAGAGACCGCGCAATACATACTCACATTCTCGGGTTTTTTCTCATGCTCGCCGTCCGAGTATGGTTCTCATCTTTTAACCCCATCTTCACCAACCTTCTCTACAACAACGTGGCAACCGGAGTGGGCGTGGTTTTATCTCTCTACCTCTTCCTCCAAGATTGGAGAACCCCCATAATAACGAGTACCGACCTACCCTCGGGGAAGATTCATCGGAACAAGGAGAGCGATAAGTACCCGGGTTTGTTGGCCACGGGGCTGGGATTTGGAGCTCTGATGTTTCTGACTCTCATGATGTTTGGAGATGTCTCTATCGTGCCGAGATGGGCCGTGGCTCCTTACCCAAACCGAGGACCCGATCCTAACCCATGGAGGTAGGCACCTTGTGTTTTCTGTCCGCTCCCTTGCAGTTAAGTTGTTCATGTACCCTCTCTCTGAATACCAGCTAAGTGGCATAACTTGTTCATGCTCCTTACTGTATTGACTCTTTTGTGTAAATCGTATGGTATTAACTATAGGAATAGGTTTTCTATAGCATATGCCACGAATCCCGTAAGCTTTTCTTCTCTCTCTCTCTCCAGTTTCCTGGTGATGCTAGGGCTGGTTCTGGGAGTGGTACTGATGAGTCATCGTTCAGATAAACTCGGCGGACTTACCTGGCACGCCATTGGCCTAGCCAGCGGTCTCGGTCTCTACTACCTCCAGTCTTACTTTGCCTTCTTCGAGGGCTGTCTCCTCTCCATCTACACCGCCTCTCTCTGGCCACATCTCTCTAAGAGACTAGTTCATTATCCTCCGGGAAAGGTTTTGTCACTGGCGATCCTTACGTGGGTGCTATTGTGTATCACATCCGTGTGGATAGTGGCGTATAACTTTGTTCCCGGAGGAACTGTGACGAGGGAGAGAACGGATGTGCTTATAGCGGTGATGGTGTTTCTCGTTGCTTTGGCTTCGAGGGATTGTGAGATGGGGGAGGAGGGGAGGAGGGAGGAGAAGGGTGGAGTGAGGGAAGGGGGAGAGGGGGAGAAAGTTGGCGGTGGAGGAAAAGAGAGGGAGGGGCTGAGACAGAGAGTTGTTGGCAAGCTCCCTCCAATCTCCGAGGAAGAGGAGGAAGAGGAAGAAGGGATGGATTTCGAAGTAGACTCTACCGGTTCCTCAGTTCACGAAGAGAGAGCTCTGGAACTGCTGGCGACTGAGGAGAAAGAGTGTCTCAGATTCAGACACAGAGCCAACAGAGGTATTATACACTTGTACTGATTAGCCCTACTCTGCTGGTACCTTTCCCTTGGCATCATAATTATGTATTTAAAAGCTGGGTGTAGTTGACTTGTTGCCTTTGCCTTTGTTGATGTTTGCATGTACAGTTTTCATGTGCAAATGTACTAAAATTTCTGTTGCTTTTAACGAATATTGGTTCTGTTGCAGTTGCGATTGGTATACTGCTGTTAGCTCTGCTGGGATTTGCCTATCGCTACCACCCAATCTCACCCACCAGACAAACAGTAAGACTGTCAGACCCCTCTCCCTCTATAACGGCCATTGATTGCAGGAGCACCCCACAATGTTCAGTGCCGGTATATGGGCCTTTCATTTTGGCTATGACAACGACGCCAAACCCAGCATGGAGAGAGCTGCACAGTTCATCAATAACTCAGGTAACCCTTTCTAGACACCATACCATACTCCTGTATTATCTATTATTATTGTGACAACAACCATTAGTTGCATGTCCCCATTAGTTACTCTATTGGCCTTTGAATAGAGCTGCAACAGTGTGTTGCAAGTGCCCTGTTTGTGTGATCACATGACTTCCCTGTGATTGTCACATGACCCCAGGAGTTGATGTGATTGGTCTAATGGAGACGGATGCAGCTCGCCCATACATTGGTAACCATGACCTGGGCAGCTGGCTCTCTGAGAGACTGGATGTGTACGTTGACTATGGCCCTGGAACAGACACACACACATGGGGGTAAGTAGAACCAACTCCTATTCGTTTATATCCTGATTTTGATGCTCATTGTCTGATTTTTCTTAACTATAGGGCCATGGTGCTTTCGAAGTTTCCTATTGTCAGATCAGAGCACCATCTACTGCCCTCGCCTCATGGTAATTACGACGATGTCATTGATTGATGAGATGACGTAATTGCTATTGTCTATCGTCACAGGTGAGGTGGCACCTGGTCTAGTAGTGACGGTGAACGTGTCGGGCACTCTGGTGGACTTTTTCTGTGTCCACTTTGGAAATGATGAGTGAGTCCATCATCACAGAAACACCTCACACCCACTCCCCCCTTCCTCCATTCCACGTGGCCCCGCAGAGACGAGCTGGACAGGAAACTGCAGGCAGACTACACAGCAGAGGTGTTGGCGACCGCCCGGAATCCTGTGGTGCTCATCTCCTACCTCACCAATAAGCCTCATGGAGATGGCTACAAGACCATCACTGGTAGAGGAATGGTGAAGGTAAAGAAGCCCACACACGTCTGTTTGTCTACTAAATAGGCATTTAGTTCTCTCTCATGCTTTGTATTGTGTTGTATGGTGTCCTTGTGGTTCTGAGTGTCATGGGTTCGAATCCCACCTAGAGCAGCTCTTTTTTCCTTTAGTTGTCCTGGGTATAAGTTGTGTTGCTTGCCTTTTCTCTGCTCTCACCTCTTTGTTGACATGTGCATTTAGTCAACGCACGCAAACACAGTTGGAAAAGCGGCTGGGCACTCAATATGAATGTGTTAGGAAGCGTTGCTTGCGTTCATATGGCACACCATATTACCTCACAGGATATTGATTCAACGGATCGGAAGAGGTGGTGTGAATACATCATGTACAGAGGTCTCATCAAGTAAGCACATCCACATCTTCTGTTCAACTCCACGTCCAGTGGAGCAGTGTACGACACATTGATGTTTTGTATTTCAACTTGATGTGTTCACATAATTATGTAGATACTACGTCAAGGGAATTGTAAAATTAAGTTTTGGGCCTTAACCTGTGGGTTTTGAGCATGGCGAAGAGCCCTCTAAACCCTACAAACAGACTTGTTTCGTCCCCCCCCCCCTTTACCTGAATACTGTTCAACTAGGTTGGGATATGCGAGGATATCCCACGGAGGACTCACAGACACTGAGCTACAGGTGGGGAAGTTCAGACTACCAGAGTATAGCGGAGAACCAGACAACGACAAACTCACATACAGCCCCGAGGATGTCCCTACATGGACTCACTTCCCGGCCTTGTAAGACACCTACCTTACACGCCTGAAAACCTTCGAGGAAGATATTTTGGGGAGAGCTTTAGACCCATTCACACAAGTTTTCTCTTTGATTTTTTTGGGGTGCGGGGTCACGGATAGTTCTTGTTGCACTTTTGGAGAACTGAATTTTAGTTTTGGTATGAGATGCTAACATTGACGTATGCTGTAAGGAAGTTGTACAATGCAGGTTTGGTGGACGCTACCGGAGTCATTATGGCAATGAAAGTGAACACCATTACCACATGGACACTCCAAAGTATTTCACCCCATCCTAATGTAATTCATCATGCATTTACTGCCGACTGACAAATCATCAACAGGCACATGTATATGCTTGCTCTCTATTTTGTTGTTTTGAGGACGTCTCACGTGTTTGTGCGTGCGCGTACGTGATCACGTGCGCGAGACCTCTGCGCATGCGTACACGTATAAGAGACGGGAAAATGGCGACATCTTGTGCTCAGGGCCTGACTGCAAGTGAAGCCCTAGCCTTTGTTGTACCGGCTGCTAAGGACCAGCCTCCCTTTCCCGAGAAGGAATTCAATTTCGAGGAGCGACCCTCGCAGGATTTCTTCTGCCCCGTCTCCTTGGAGCTGCTCCTGGAACCCCAGCAGACGTCATGTTGTGGCAACCATCTCTCCCTGGAGGTGGCCACCAGACTGCGGAGAGAGGCCGGAAAGGCTTGTCCCGTGTGTAACGGTGAGCAGTGGAGCGCCATGCCAGACAAGTACCACCGTCGAAAAGTTCACGAGATTCGCGTGCGTTGCTGGAACAAGGACAGTGGGTGTGGGTGGGTGGGGGAAGTGAGCGAGTTGAAACGACACGCAGTCTCGTGCGACAAGCGGCCGTGGGAATGCCAGTATTGTGGGCTCAAGTGTACCGTTGGGGAGGGAGAGGGAAACCATTGGCCTGACTGCCACAAGTTCCCCGAGCCTTGTCCAAATGGTTGTGAGGTGGGCAGTGTGGAGCGGTGTGGGATGGAACAACATCTCAGTGTGTGTCCACTGGAGCCCGTGGCCTGCGAGATGAAGGAGTTTGGGTGTAGTGTCGTGGTCCCTCGCAGGGAGCTGGCGACACACATGAGAGAGAGTGAGCTCCAACACCTGACGGCCATGACTGCTCTCAACCTCCGTATCACCAGACAACTGCAGCAGGACTCCGCCGAAAGAGACAGGGAGATAAAAGTTCTTCAGCGACAAGTAGCAACACTCAACCAGAGTGTGGAGGAAATGAAAACAAGAGAGCTAACTAAGATACAGGACGGCATATTGAAACTGAAGGGCTCCGTACACCATGTGGAACAACACACAACAGGAACATGTTTCGGGGGAATAGTGTTTGAAGTTGAAAATTACAACCAACACAAAGATAAATCTAAAGATCTCAATTCTCGAGTAGAATGCTCGAGTGATACTTTTTACTCCCACCAAAATGGCTACACCTTTCAACTTGTGGTTCAATTCTACGAGCAAAACTACAATGACATTGGGGTATTTCTCAAGTCAACAACAGGAGGAAATGACGAAGAACTCTTGTGGCCAGTGTCTGTGAGTGCCACACTAGAGCTACTCAACCAGGCTGGAGATCACCATCATGAAGTAAGAAAAGAGACCTTAATGTATGAAATTTATGAGACGCTGCCGATTGATGATGGTCTAATAAGCTATCCTGACCTAGAGGAGCAAAGTGACAGTGTACAGTATGTGATGAATGATTGCATCAAATTCAGGATACATGTGTTAATTGTATAGCTATTACAAGATAATTGATATCGGGTTAATGAAGTACACTGACCTAAAAAAATGGTGTTCAGTACGTGTTGAATGACTGCCTCAAATTCAGAGTACATATTTCTGTTCTGTCATAGTGATTCTTTGTATTCCTAGTTGTTGAGATTTGTATATAAGAGTGGATTGTAAATTAAGACAAATAAATGTGGAGTCTGTGTTTGTCTGTCTCTGTCTCACAATCTCCTGTACTGCCATCAGCACTTTCTCACTCTCAAACAATCCTCTGATACCTCTGTGTGAGTGTTCAAAAACAACTATATATAGGGTTTTAAGTTAATAGTGCAACACAACAACCTCATGCTTCTTCACTCCTCAAACTTGTTAATGGTAGCACACATGGAGATGAAACTTTGTACGCATGCGTATTACATCGTTTACACATTTATATATAGGTCCATTTTAGCCCAACAATAATACTAGTTCAAGAATTGCAAGGTTAGGTTTGTCTGCTACAGTCTAAAGTTACACATTGTGCACTGGGAAAACTTCACAAACGTAACAGTTTAATGTCTGCTTACCCTATTTGGGTGACTGGAAATGAATGGTACGAGTAAAACCTACTCGTACCATGGTAGCTTCTATGGAACTACTAAGGATATGCGAGGATATCTCACGGAGGACTCACAGACACGGAGCTACAAGTGGGGAAGTTCAGACTACCAGAGTATAGCGGAGAACCAGACAACGAGAAGCTCACATACAGCCCCGAGGATGTCCCTACATGGACTCACTTCCCTGCCTTGTAAGACACCTACCTTACACACCTGAAAACCTTCGAGGAAGATATTTTGGGGAGAGCTTTAGACCCATTCACATAAGTTTTTTCTTTGATTTTTTTGGGGTGCGGGGTCACGGATAGTTCTTGTTGCACATTTGGAGAACTGAATTTTAGTTTATGTATGAGATGCTTACATTGATGTATGCTGGTGTAAGTAAGTTGTACAATGCAGGTTTGGTGGACGCTACCGGAGTCATTATGGCAATGAAAGTGAACACCACTACCACATGGACACCCCAAAGTATTTCACCCCATCCTAATGTAGTTTTGGCACCACTCTAATTCATCATGCATTTACTGCCGACTGACAAATCATCAACAGGCCACGTATACTTGCTTGTTGTTTTGAGGACGTACGTCACGTACGTAATAATGCGCGCGCGTAAGTGATCACGTGCGCGAGACGCATCACACGAGATCGAGAGAGATCGGCGCGGAGACGAGACTAGACGGGGGAAAATGGGCATGGCGCTGACGACCGTCCTAGTACCGGACCAGCTTCCCTTTCCCGAGAAAGAATTCGATTTCGAGGAGCGACCCTCGCAGGATTTCTTCTGCCCCGTCTCCTTGGAGCTGCTCCTGGAACCCCAGCAGACGTCATGCTGTGGCAACCATCTCTCGCTGGAGGTGGCCACCAGACTGCGGAGAGAGGCCGGAAAGGCTTGTCCCGTGTGTAACGGTGAGCAGTGGAGCGCCATGCCAGACAAGTACCACCGTCGAAAAGTTCACGAGATTCGCGTGCGTTGCTGGAACAAGGACAGTGGGTGTGGGTGGGTGGGGGAAGTGAACGAGTTGAAACGACACGCAGTATCGTGCGACAAGCGGCCGTGGGAGTGCGAGTATTGTGGGCTCAAGTGTACCGTTGGGGAGGGAGAAGGAAAGCATTGGCCTCACTGCCACAAGTTCCCCGAGCCTTGTCCAAATGGTTGTGAGGTGGGCAGTGTGGAGCGGTGTGGGATGGAACAACATCTCAGTGTGTGTCCACTGGAGCACGTGGCCTGCGAGATGAAGGAGTTTGGGTGTAGTGTCGTGGTCCCGCGCAGGGAGCTGGCGACACACATGAGAGAGAGTGAGCTCCAACACCTGACGGCCATGACTGCTCTCAACCTCCGTCTCACCAGACAACTCCAGCAGGAGTCTGCCGAAAGAGACAGGAAAATGGAACGACTACAGCTAGAAGTGAAAGAACTGAACACTAATGAGGTGAAATCAAGCTTTCAGGTGAAGGAACTTACTCAAGAAGTAGCAAAGATGAGCTGCTGCCTTAACAAAGTGCAGCAAGTGAGCTTACATGTTGAGCAACACACAGCAGCAATGTGTTCAGGGAAAATAATTTTTACAGTTGACGATTACAGAAAGAGCAAAAGTCGTGCCAACGATGAGCTGTCCTGTGTATACTGGTGCAGTGATAAATGTTATACCCGCCACAATGACTACGCTTTTCGGCTGGTAATTATATTTTATGAGCAAACGTACAGTGATATTGGAGCATTCCTCCAGTTTTTGGAGGTAGACGAACTTCAGACAGTAACATTTGAAGTGACCCTGGAGCTTCTCAACCAGGCTGGAGACCATCATCATTTGACAAGACAGATGACATTGTATTTAAATGTAAAAAAAGAGATTGATCATGAGCATGAAATAGACGAGAACCTAATAGGCTACACTGACCTGGAGAAGACGGGAGAGGTGCAGTACATGATGAATGACTGTCTCAAGTTCCGGATAAATGTTACTAAAAGTAACTTTTTGACAGAAGTATTCTGACCTAGAAAGAAAAAAGATGGATGATGAATGATTGCTGAATACATGTGTCTGTTGTGTCACAGTGAATTTTTGTATTGTACTTTATAGTTTTTGAGATTTGTAAGAGTTGATTGTAAATTGAGACATATAAATGCGGAGTCTGTGTTGTCTCCTGTACTGCCACCAGCACTCTCTCACTCTCAAACAACCATCTGATACCTCTGTCGGTGTGGGAAAATGCAACCTGTCACAGCTAGTAGATAACCATAATCATTACCTGATCTTTGAGAGTCTCTGCAGAATGATGCTCATCTTCTCAAGGGTGGGAGTGTCCGAGGTCTCTCTCAGGAGAGAGGCACAGGCTGAGAACCACTGCCTTGTCCCCAGTCTCCCCTCACACTGACACATCACACCTGGGGCCAGGGGGAGTATATAGATCAGCTTCGAACGCAAAGAGAACAGTAAGAAAATCATGTTACATACAACGACGTCTTTCCAGCCTTTTTGAGGGTCCATTTTTGCAGCTCGGTAGCTAGCTGACAGAAAACACTTTTTGTGAATGACTATAAAGTTACCCGAAGGATGTGTGTATTATATAACTTCCTCTATTGTTTTTCATAGCTAGGTAGAGAAGTAGTCAAATTGGCTATAATAATAATATGTGTAACGGACTCCATGGATAGAAGGAGGTATATATCAGAGCGTCGGTAGACGCTCTCTCTCTATATATATAGGGATGACGCGGGTGAAATCTCACGTGATCCGCGTACAAAACGCCTCAAAACT